>PVHP010018985.1:0-32556 GCA_004024765.1 Zapus hudsonius
AGGGAGGGAGGGAGGGAGGGAGAAAGAAAAAGCAGTAGGCATTGTGATGTAAAACTAAATGGATACAGACAGCATATAAACACAGTTAAAAATGAACTGTTACTGAAAACATTCCAGTGAAACTTCCAGAATGACTCACAGAGAGATAAAGAGATGGCCAATGTTTTCATCTGAAAAGAACTAGCAATAAATTGACAAGTTCCAACAACCTTTAAAACAGGTCCAGGCAGGAAACAGAAAGAGAAAGAGGCAGTATTTCTAGAATTGAAGAAAAGTATCCTCAGACTCAGGGATCATTTTGGATATCAAAAATAATAAATAAAAAAGTATATACACTGTAGAGAAAAAACTAAACAAAAAGAGACCAATTTTATGAACCATCAAGAAAGCATAGACTATTAATTTATGGAGCTTGTCAATAAAGCATAGACTGCCCACTGGAACACTATTCAGAATAACAACAGACTTTTCAACTACAATAATAGAATCCAAAAAGCAATGGGAAATATTTCCAAGGTATTAAAAAAGAGAATAAAAAATCTTAAAATTCTAAAACCCAACTCAACTGAAAATTAAGACACAGAAGGATCCTTTTAGACAAATTAAGACAGTTTTTAACTAGCAAACCTACACATGGAAAAAATGCAACTCTATATTTTTTCCATAAGAAAAAGAATTAGGGCTGGAGAGATGGCTCAGTGGTTAAAGCACTTGCCTCCAGTGCCAAAGGCCACTGGTTCAATTCCCCAGTACCCACATAAGCCAGACCCACAAGGCAGTGACCCTGGTTCTCTCTCTCTCTCTCTCTCTCTCTCTCTCTCTCTCTCTCTCTCTCTCTCTCTCTCTCCTTGAAAAAGAATAAATAAAATATTTTTTAAAAAGAAAAAGAATTAAACATATAAGTCTGACGGTATATATGTGATGTGTGATGGTATCAATACAGCACTGAGATAGTTGTCATTTTAAATAAACATTTTGCAGCATAAAAGCGCCAACAAAAAAATGAAATTAAAAAAATAAGGAAAGATGAAATGTACGAAAGCAAAGATATTGGTAAATACATGAATATTTATAAAGAGGATTGGCTCCATAAAGTGATAATAATAATGACATACACATATAGGGATGAAAATAAGTAAGTTTAAAACATTGAGCGTAAATGTCCTAAAAGATGGAAGGAATGGTTGAGGTTAAAATATTCTAAGGTCTTAGACATCACATCATTAATGAGAAAATGTTTAATGCAACTATGACGTATCATGTATACTTTTAGGGTGACCAGTTAAAAAAATTCAGAACTAGTATACATAGCTCCTAATGATGAAAGAAAGAAAGAAAGAAAGAAAGAAAGAAAGAAAGAAAGAAAGAAAGAAAGAAAGAAAGAAGGAGAGGAGGGAGGGAGGGAAGGAAGGAAGGAAGGAAGGAAAGAAGGAAGGAAGGAAAGACAACTAAAATAACTGGCAAAGTAGAAGAAACTGAAGCAAAGACAAAAGGGGAAAAAGGGAAAAATATACCAGTAATTTTCATGGATAGTGACCAGATATGATGGTTTATATTGTTGTCAACCTGACAGGACCACCTAGAAAATGAACCTCTGGTCATGCTGACAAGTGATGACCTCAACTAGGTTAACTGAGGTGGGAAGACCCACCTAAGTGTGGGAGGCACCATTCCATGGGCCTGGGGTCCTCTGTGTGGCAAGGAGGGAGATGAAGAGCCGCAACACTCATTGCTCTCTGCTTCTTTGTGGGCGGCATGGGACTCGCTGCCTCAAGCTCTTGCGAACACACCTTCCCTGGAGTCTCCAAGTGCAAGCTGAAAGAAACCCTTCCTTTCTTACAAGGCCTCTGGTTGACGAGTTGGCCCAACAATGAGAAGTTAACAAACACTATACCAGGTAAAAGAGAGATTCTCAAGTTACGTTTAAAATGTCAAAATCTGGCTCTATGCTTTTGTAAGAAATATTCTTAAAGCATACTAATAAAGAAAGGCCATAAACAAAAGAATAGAGAAGCCACGTGCCAGGAAAATGCAAGCCAAAGGAAGGCTGGTCTTGCTACAGGAACAAAGCAAACTTTAAGGCAAAAACCTATTTTATAGGGAAAACCGCTCACTGCGTAGTGACAAGGGACGCTCATCTGGAAGACATTATCATCTAAAACTTACATTTATTGACTAAAGTAGCCTCGAAATGTATAAACTTGTTAGCGTTACAAGGACAAATGGACTCATTATGGGTGATTCTAGCACACAGCTCTGAGTGTTTTGGTACATTAAGCCAAACAGAAAAACTAGAAAAGATGTCAGAGATTCATCTAGAAGAACTCAGAGTGTCGCCATTACCGGGGGAAATGTGGATTTAGACATCCTGAGTTCTCAAATTAGGAAAGACACTTTATTTTCAAATACAAGAAAAGCATTTTTTCATCCCTCAAGGAAGTGGGCAGCATGACCAGGATATAAATGCGGTGGGACTGAAAGGCTTCCTCCCTCTCAACAGTTGTCAGAGTTTTATTAGTGTTCTGTTCAAGATGTCTAATCAGAGACAAGGACTCAGAACCCTGAAGAGGCTCAGCGAAGGAAGAAAGGACACTTGAAAGTTGTACAAGGAACTCCTTCAACTCAAGCTGGCGCCCATGGGCTCCTATAGGTTTTTTGAAATGGGCTAAGACGAGAATTTGTTTACACTTTAGAACAAGATATCTACTATGGGATGAATCCTTCAAGAGCACTCATCACTGGAGTGGTCACAGGGGAAGGCATAAGAATTTAGAGAGAGGACACAGAAGCCAAAATCCCATGAAGTTGGGATTCCCTGGAAGTCACTCTCTTCCCATCTCAGGAGCCAAGAGCCCTTCTTCATCCGCCTCCCCACCCTGGCTCCACTGGCCTCCTCAGAGCAGAATCTGCGGGCACCTTCAGCTGCCAGGGCTCCAGACTGCCACTCCCTGGGGCCTGAATGCTCTCATTTTCATCGTTTCTAATTACTGGAAATGAGCCAGCCTGTGCAAAAACCCAAGTTCCAGACAGCATGGAGCCAGGAGCCCCCTGCCCAGTCATCCAGGGCCAGGAGAAATGGCACAATGCAACAGTGTGGGGTCATTTCCCTTAAGAAAACAGGCAGGCATGGATGCCATAAGAAACTGACCCAACACGCAGGCTGTCACTATGCTACTCAATTTCCAAGAAAAGAAAATAAGAATGCAATCTGCAAGAAGGTTGGTAAAGGAGAAGAATTTGATGAAGGTATTGTGATCGCTTGGGCAGTCACTCAACAAGCGTTTATTAATGCTGACAGTGAGCCAGGACATTCAGATACAAGGCAGGGACCTTTGCCTGCAAAGTCCTCACATTAGACTGGAGCAAGCCATGGGACAAAATTGTTTCTTCTGTTCTAGAAAGCGAAGACTCCAGGACTTCTGAAGAGAAGGCACTCACACAGGGCAGGGTAGTACACACCTGTAGTCCCAGCTACTAGGGAGGCTGAGGCAGGAGGATCACTTCTTAAGTCCAGAAGTTCTGGGCTATAGTGCACTCTGCCCCTAGGCTGTTGGCACTAAGTTCTGCATCAATATGGTGACCTCCCAAGAGCAAAGCACCACCAGCTTGTCTAAGGAGAACACACTCACACTCTTGGTGAATGGCCCTTTAAATCATACGCACCCCAGAGCTTCTCAATACTCTCTGTGTGAACCTAAGTTCCCTGTCACCTCTGGGAACAATCCCTTCATCTTAGGAATCTGCTTGTCCATAAAACAGCTAGAAATGTCTGTTTGGTTGGGTTTCTTTTTACCAAGTTTGCAGATCATTCAGTCGATCTAGTGTGGAGGATGGAGAGCTAGGGTTGACCAGCACACAGTCAGAAATAGGCCGTCGGGGCGTCTGCAGCAGGGAACACTTGTACTTCCAGGGCCTTCTGTTGTGCAGACACGGTGCTGCTCTGGGTCAGTACAGCACCCCTTGCTCTGGCTGCTCCCAGAACTTCACAAATGTATGAGTCCTAAACCACTCATTTCTACAAGGAAATAAAATACTACTTCCTGGTGAAAAAGCTAAAAAAAAAAAAAAGTAAACAGTTCTAATTCACCACAGAATTGGTGAAGAGAGAACCCTGAGTCCCAATCTCCTATGAGAGATGAAAAAAGAAAGAAAGAAAAAGAAAAAAGAAAAGAAAACCAGCCCAACCATTGAAACTCCCCACTCCCCAGGCACAATGCCAGGATCACCTGCTTCTAATTAGCTCTGTGGCAATGAGTTACTTGTTAAGGTCAAAGACTAGACACAAAACCAGCAGAACACAGAAGTAAAGGATCTTTGTCTTTCCAGTTTTTTGAGGTGGGGTCTCTCTCTAGCTCAGGCTGACCTGGAATTTACTATATAGTCTCTGGGTGGCCTCAAACTCACAGAGATCCTCCCACCTCTGCCTCCAGAGAGCTGGGATTAAAGGCTTGGCCCACCATGCCCAGGCTAAAGGATCTTTTTCTTAAAAGGTCCAGAAGGTTCTCAGGGGCAGCCCTATGGAGGACCCTGGGATGGCAGCCTCAGTGTCTCTTGTCCCTTCTTCACTGGAAAACAATCTCTGCACAAAGGTGGCCAGAACCCAGCTTGCTGGGGGCATGGATTTTTGGTCATAGAAAGCTCCCACCCCCCACCCACCCCCACACACACTTGTTTGCTTGCTGCTCCACTTTGATCTGGTGGGTGGGGTTAAGGCAGTTCCCTGGGGAAACAGCACTAGGGGCTGCATGGGAAGAAGTTAGCCAGCCATAGTAGGAGGGTGCCTCCCAGCACCCTTCAGAGGGTTCCTTACCAAACATAGCTTTCTAGTACGGATCCCTCTACCACCAGCCAGCCCAGCCTGAAGACCCTGAAGGACTCAGCTGAAGGACTAAGTGCCCAGAGTGGACAAGTTTGGTTCTAGCCCTCAAGCCCGACATCATGAGGTCTCTTTTCCACAATGGATGGACCTTGATGCAACATCCATCAGTCTGTTGACCTTTCTAACTTATTTTCTCCTCAGAATAGCTAATATTATGTCTTGCCACACACCTTACACTACCCAATGGGATCAATAAAAGTGCCCTGGGACGTGTCCATATTGGGGGTCCCAACAAGACTTGGTAAACCTGTTATCTGTGAAACCTCAAGGGAATGATCTAATGTGTGTAAACCTGCTGCACCATCTCTACTGTAAGGACCCCAGCACTACTCATCGCCTGGTTGTGAAGATCAAACGAGAAAATCTTAACAATTTGGTCCCCGGGACATTCACAGTGGTTTCAGTAAGCTGTGCTAACACTGGCAGGTAAAAGAGGGGCTGAAAAGCAGAATCTTCACATGGCCTCAAAGAAGCTTCCAGAAGATGTCCTATAACCAATGAGTGAAAGAGAGGAACCTGACAGAGAAGAAAAGGACAAGGCACTACCCTAGAGAAAGATTCTAGTTATAATCATTCTACTTTGTTATTAATTATTTACTTGCCTAACTTATAAATTCAACCTCGTCATAGGTTGCTATGATTTAACGGGAAATATTCCCCATGAACTCATGTGTTTGAACACTTGGTCCCTAGCTGGTGGTGCCATTTAGGGGAAGCTGTGGAACCTTTCAGAGGTGGGACTTAGCTAAAGGAAGTGGGTGGGCCTTATGGGTGACGGCCTGGCTCCAATTCCTGCCCAGTTTTCCAGTTTCTGATCCATTGAGACATAAGCAATCAGCCTCACAATCCCACTGCCGCAGCTGTGAGACCAGTAACCCTGCTGTGGTGGATTGTGCCTTCCCAAACCATGAGCCGAAAAAAAATCCTTCCTCCCTTAAATTGATCTTTTCAGGTATTTCATCACAGCAATAAGAAAAGGAACCAACACACATGAAATAGAGTATATGTAGGGTTCAGTACCATGGTTTCAGGCATTTGCTGGGGTCTTGGATAAAGGAGGACCATAGAATGGATCGGGGGTCATTCTCCTGGTAAAGTGTTGAGAGGCACATCACTGCATAATTCCCCCCTTAGCACCACGTTACCTGTCTCTACTCATGGGGAACAGAAGACAAAGTCATCCCAGACATGGTGGCGCACGCCTTTGATCCCAGCACTTGGGAGGCAGAGATAGGAGGATCACAGAGAATTCAAGGCCACCAGAGACTACATAGTGAGTTCCAGGTCAGCCTGGGTTAGAAAGAGACCCTACCTCAAAAAAACAAATCAAAGTTATACTAGGAGTCAATTTAATGCCCCTGCCCACTCAGTACCTGGAATTTGTAACCAGGTTATGGTACATAGCAAAGGGTCTTTACTGATGTCGAAATTAAGTAGGAAGACCAGTCTAACTAATGGCATGGGGTGTTAACAGGGAATCTTGGCTCTGGGCTGTCACTCAGGGATGAGACAGTGAAAGCATCAGAGAAATGTGTTGGCCTGGAAGAACTCAACCAGCCCGTTCTGACTTGGCAGTTAGAAGAAGGGCCACACATCAAGAATTCTCTCAGCCTGCTCAGAAAGGTTCTTGTTTCTTTGTGTTTTATTTTGTTTTGTTTTCATCGTAGGAGCAGAAGATGGGATGCAAAGAACGTCAGAGCTGGAAGGCAGCGAGGAGCTCTGGGGAACTCTGGTGTCCATGACAAGGCTATTACACGTATGAGCTCACACCAGACAGAGCCACGTGCACAGGAGATGCACGTGATGGAGCCAGTCATCGGTCTGTTACAGATGAGGGAGGGGCTTGGGAGGCCACTCCCCTTCCTAATGAGCTAGTGACAGTTAAAGTGATCAGGGAGGCGGAGTCATTCCACAGGCGTAGCCACTAGTAGGAGATGAGAAGAAGAAATTAGTGAGACTGAGGAGATAAGGGAGGGTAATGTGGGGTACATGTGATCGATACGTAATAATATATGTATGAAAGTATCCAAAAATTAAAATAATATGTTATTTTAATAAATGCTTATGAGTTTATGTATATATGATTTTTAATACATTCACATATATAAACAGTGTGTTGCTATCATAAAAACAAGCACACACACACACACAAAGAAAAACCACAGCACCATAAAATAGAAGAGAAAATCCAGAAATAAACCCTCACACATAAGGTCATCTGATTTTTAACAAAAGCACCAAACACCAGGGCTGGGGAGATGGCTCAGCAGGTAGAGAACTTGCTATGCAAACACAAGGACCTGAATTCAATCCCCAGCACCTGCAGAAAAAGTCATGTGTAATGTCCATACCTGTAACCCCAGTGCTGAGCGAGGCTGATACAGGAGCACTGTTACAGCTCACTGGTCAGCTAGGAAGACTGAGAAATGGCAGCTCCAGACTCAGTAAGAGACTGTCTCAAGGAGATCACTAGGAGAGTGATATGCACACTATACACACTCACACACACATACACACACACTCACACACATACACACATACATACACATATGCATACACACTCACACGCACATACATGCACACTCACACACATACACACATGCATGCACACACACATACACACCATACACACTCACACACATACACACTCACACACACACTCACACACACATACACGCACACACATACTCACACTACACACATACACACTCACACACTACACACTCTCACACACACGCGCGCGCGTGCGCGCACGCACGCACACACACTCAGCACCAAAACCATCCAATGGAAAAAGAACAGTTTTTAATACATAATGCTGGGACCATGCAACAGAATGAAACTGAACCCTTACCTGACACAATATGTAGTTATTGAAATGAATCAAAGACTATTGTTCCCAACAGTCAGAGGATAACAACCCAAATGTACATCCGTAGATGAACAGATGCACAAGATGTGGTGTACATACAACAGAATATTATTAAAGTCATAGAAGGAATGAAATGATACACGGTACAACATGGATGAATTTTGAAAACTTCATGCTAAGTGGAAGGGGCGAGGCACAGAAGAATAAGTACTATATTGTTCCCTACAGGAAAGGCACCTGGACTAAACTAGTTCACAGTCTTCAGAAACTAGAGGCACCGGGAACTCTTGTGGGTGACTGCTTAGTAGGTAGAGAGCTTTGGAAAACAGTCAGCTGTCGACACAGGGTTGTGTAGTTAATGGCAGCCTTTGAACCCATAAAAATGATTAAGATGATCAATTATAATGTGTATTTTTCCATAAATAAAGATGAATCAAGGGGGAAAGAAAGGGTGGTGGGAAGGGATTATGACAATTATTTATATGTATGGAGCTGTCAATAAAAAGTTTTAAAATGAATCAATAAATAAAATGATGATAGTAGATATGAAAAGCTCAGGAGACAGATAAAGCCAAGGAAATCTCCAAGAAAACAGAACAAAAGAAAAAAGAGAGTGAGCAAGAAAAAAAGAAAGAAAATGAGAATTGGTATAGGAGGTTCTTATCTGTATTAGCCAGTGTTTTCCAAAGAGGCCGAATCTTGGTTAGAGACATAGTGTCATGGTTTGATCCAGGTGTCCTCCACAAACAAAAGAATGTGTTCTGATAGATCGATCCTCAGCTGATGGCAATTTGGGAATTAGAACCTCATTAGAGCTGTGTTGTTGGGGGTGGGATTATGGGGGTTATAAACCAGCTCCCCCTTGCCAGTGTTTGGCACACCTTCCTGCCGCTGTTTGCAGTGTTGTGGCGGAGGTGATGTCCAGCCCTCTGCTCATGCCATCGTTTTCCCTGCCAGAATGGAGTCTCCCCTCGAGTCAGTAAGCCTAATAAACCTATTCCTCCACAAGCCGCTTTTGCTTGGGTTCTTCCTGCACAGAAATAGAGAAAGCTGACTACAGTACATAGATAGAGGAAGAGATGTAGTATGAGAATTATCTAGGGATTACAAATACCTGAAGTCCTATAATAAGCCATCTGTAAACTAGAGACCCTAGAAGGCTGGTGCATCATTCCGTCTACATCCAAATATTAAATAAACGATGGCCTACATCTCAGAGTTCCAGTGTTCAAGACAGGAAAAGATGGATGTCACAGCTGAAGAAAAAAGAGAGAATTTAAGGGGCTGAGGAGATGGTTCAGTGGATAAAGAGTTTAGCACACAAGCAAGTAGACCTGAGTTCAGATCCCTGGGACTCGAGTAAAGATGGAGGAGGTGACACTAACACCTATAATCCCAGCACATGTGTGGTAAAATGGAAGGTGGAGACAATAGAATCCGTGGAAGTTTCTAGTCCAGCTGGCCTGGGGTGTGCAGTAGTCAATAATACAGAGACCTTGGGTCAGTGGAGGTAGAAATTGAGGACAGACACCAAAAATTTTCCTCAGACCTCCACACACCTGCATGGCATGTGTGTGTCCATACTCACACACATAAGCATGGACACATAATACACACATGATACATACAAAGATTTCTAAAGAATAAAAAATGAAATAGAGAATGCGACCTTCCTTCACCTTTTTGTTCTATCGTGACCTCAACAGACTGAATGGTACCCATATTGTGAGAGGGCCTTACTTACACAATGTACTGATGCAAATACCAAATTCTTATAGCAATGCCCTCTCAGACATAACCAGACATAACATCTTACCAACTATCTTGGCATCCTGTAGCCTAGTCAACTTATCACATAAAATTATCCCTGACAATATCCAAATAATGGGATTTCAGGGGGAGGGAAATAGCATAGGATTTCCAATGAAATTATTTAAGAAATTTTCCCTAATTTCTGAAAATGCAAATTTCCCACACTGAAAAAAAAATCTAACAAATATCTACACACTGTCTTTACATGGACTCGCACCAAGGCCAATGTGACATTCAGATCCTAGGAGGCAAGAGGACCAAGGACCTGAGAGACCCCAGGACTGAATGTCTGTGGAATCAGGGGGAATGGTGAGAAGAGTCGTGTTGGAGAGGAAGGATTGACCCACACTGCCTGGCACTGGAGCCTGGATAGGAAGATGAATGCCCAGGCAGGAGCTGACTTGGATTTTGTAAGTCACAGGAGAGAGAGGTCATCCAGTGACTATTTCAAATGCCATTGAAAATGATCTTGCACAATGGATGGATAGAATTTCAACAAGTTCAGACTGGGGAGTGGCATGAGTAGAGGAAGTCTGTGACCCTAAAGGAGTCCAAAAACACTGCCTTGGAAGGAGAGGACAGTGGAAGCCAGAGCTAAGCTGGTGTCTTGGGGTACTGGAGAGACATACCTTAGCTTCCAAACCTGGACATTTGCCCCACTCTAGTTGGGTCCTTCCTGGGCAGGAAGGCAGAGCATAGCCAACCAACTGTATAAGCATGCAGAGACTTCAGTACCCTGCCTTGATTCATCCTGTGCACACATGTGTGTCTGATGACTGGGAAGTCAGGGCCACTCCGTGCAGATTGCTGAGCCAAGCATGACGTGTGGGTTCCTGGGAGTGTCATGAGATCCGTACCCAGAAGACACTCAGAAGCTGTGTGGGAAGATAGGCGTCCGTTTCAGTAACTGAAACGACTAAACCGGAGCTGCTAGGAAGATGGAGAGCCAGACAGGAAGTAATCAGTCTCGTGTTCAGTTATGAGAAACAGCTCGGGATCCTTGGCCACTGAGATGCTAGGGACACGCTGAGTCTCAGAAAACAAATTGGCTGCGTAGCAGAAACAACGCTTGAGAGTCCCTTGCCAGTGGTGGAGCCGGACTTTGTATCATTCCTGGAGTCTATTTTAAGATACAGCATTCACCAGGGACTGGAGATATGGCTCAGCGGGTCAGATGGCCTGAATTCCATCCCCAATACCCACATCAAGCACCACACATGGCCACATGCACCCAAGGTCTGCAGAGGGTATTGACAGGAAAACCACTGGGCCTCCCTGATCACCCAGTCTGATGAAAAAAACAGCACCTCCAAGTTTAAGTTTAGTGAGAGACTCCATCTCAAGGAAACAAACAAGTGTAAGAATGATAGAGGATGTTCCCCTCTGGCCTCACACTCCACACACGTGCACAGGGCACTTACATCTGCACACACACACACACACACACACACACACACACACACCATACATACACATACATACCATACACATAAACTGATGAGAGGGGTTGTCTCCCCACACCTTCCAGGCAACAAACTGAACATCTGGCCCCCTTAACTGAGCTCAGCACCCCGAAGCAGCTCACTGTGTGATAAACTCTGGGCATGTCTGAGAATCTGGGCAGACTCTGAAGCACTCAGCAGGACTCAGGCAGTGTGTCACCAAAGACCCAGTGGCCTCCCTAGAAGCCTAATTCTCGTCTCTCAGCTCAACAGTTCTCAGCCATTACAATTTAAAAAATGAAAGATTTCCTATAACTAACAAACCCCTCTGCTCCATCAGGTCATCTACCATATTCGGAAGCATCTAGAGTCACAGGAAGAGGAGGACTGGTGGAAGGACCCTCCTTGGTGTCACTGTTTCCAACTTGGTGGTAATGAATGGGAAATTTCCAAGTTGTCTGAATGTCTATGTAAGTGATTTATACAACGGACATTCAGAGCTCCTGTGGTGACCCATCACGTGGTCATGAGGGAACTTAGGTGTGTTTATTACGGATAGAGAAGATGGCAGGCTGGAGGTAAGAAAACTTTTTTTTTCTCTTTTTTCTCTTGGTTTCCTCACGGTACAAACATTCTGTGATCAGAATAAACACGTGAGGTAAGTGCAGTCTGACGCCAAGGGTGTTTTATTCTGGGTGCTGACTGGTCCCTTGTGATTTATGACAGTATTTCATTACGAATTACTGTAAGGACAAGCATGGCTCAGCCACGAGGTGGGGTACGTTAGCTCATAAATCTTCAGGAATGAGGCAGGGTGTGAGCCAGAAATGATAGAACGCTGTTTACTTTCCCTCCCCCAATTCTCTTAAAACAAAAGGATATTTTAGAATACTGAGGAGCCCAGCTGGAGAAAAGGGGGGGGTCTCCTACGATAGCAGGAGTTTGCCATAGGCATATGGCCAAGTGAAGTCCCCTAGAGGAGGAACCATATTTGTCCCTCCTTTCCATCAGTGGGACAGAATTCCTGAAGACATATAGTGTTCCTGCAGGGTTCAGACCAAGTTCTGTTCAATTTCATGTGTCTTACACCTATTGGATTCAGTGCCTAGCACATGGTGGCTACTCAGGAAACGTGGAATTTTAATCAATTTACATGAGTTATGTAGCATGTATTTGAAAAATAAAATTTGTTTATTGAGAAGTCTTTGGATTTTATTTTTTTTAAGTTGGCCTACAGAGATGAAGGTATCATTCATTCTGGCATTTTCGAATGAATAGAATTGGTTTTAGTTGATTCCCTCCCCGGTTCCTCTCTCTTCTTACTCCCTTCCCCCAACCCCTCCCTCGTTCTATATCCTTTATTCTTCCCTTACTCTTCATCTTCCTCGTCCTTTATACTCACTCCTGTTACCATCCTACCTGTACAGGTTCTACCTATACAGAGAAGTCATTTACAATTATGTATCATTGTAATACAATTTATGATCTCAAGCGCAATCTGCTATTTTTTTCATTTTAGTACTCTCATTGTCTTTTTCTCTTTAAATATTACATATGTACAAAAATGTTAAAATTTCATGTGACATTTTTGAGGGAAAATAAAGGAAGAAATTAAAAATTTTTATTTTACTTGCACATATGTGGGGAGGGCATAGCAGAGCTTCTTGCTGCTACAAAGGAACACCACTTTTTTAAATATTTTATTTATTTATTTTCAGGCAGAGAAATACAGAGAGAGAGAGAGAGAGAGAGAGAGAGAGAGAGAGAGAGAGGGAGAGAGCACCAGGGTCACCACCTTGTGGGTCTGGCATATGTGGGTACTGGGGAATTGAACCCAGGGCCTTAGGGACTGGAGGCAAGTACCTTAACCGCTGAGCCATCTCTCCAACCTTGAACACCACTTTTTGCATCTGGCTTATGTAGATGACTTGAAAATTGAACCCTGGGCCAGGAGGCTTTGTAAGCAAGCTGAGCCATCTCTTCAGCCCCAAGAAAAAAATTGTGTGTGATTTTTTTTTGGGGGGGGGAATTCAAGGCAAGGTCTTATTCTAGCCCAGGCTGACCTGGAACTCAGCACCAGGCTGTCCTCAAACTGACAGTGATCCTCCCCCCCTCAGCCTAGCTTTAAAGGCAAGCACCACCACGTAAGTTTTTAAACTGAGAATACTATACAATGATCAACAGACTTTACTAATTCAAACAACTCAATTTATGAAGTACCAGTTTTTCTAGATTTATGGGAGAATTTCATGCCAATGGTTTTCCACTTTTGCATTTGAAGTCTTCATGATAGGAAAATATTTTCAGTTAGAAGTCACTAGTTGATTGTATGACACAGAGATTTACTTCGGTGTGAAGGACTCTCAGCTATGATTTCAATGTGTCCCCTAAATGCCCGTCTAGGGAATTTAATCCTCAATGCAAGAATATTGATGGAAGCTTAAGAAGTGATTAAGGGGTGCTGGAGAGATGGTTCAGCAGTTAAACGTGCTTGCTTGCAAAGCCTGATGGCCTAGGTTTGATTCCCCAGTAAGAAGCCATGTAAAGCCAGATGCACAAAGTGGCTCAAGTGTCTGGAGTTTGTTTGAAGGGGCAGGAAGCCTGGAGCCTATTCTCTGTCTCTCTCTGTCTCTCTGTCTCTCTCTGTCTCTCTCTCTGTCTCTGTCTCTCTCTCTCTCTCTCTCTCTCTCTCTCCCTCTCTCTCCCTCTCTCTCCCTCTCTAATCTACTGAGCTGTCTCTCTGCTCCTCTCTCTGCCTCACTCTTAAATAAACAAATAAAATGTTTTTAAAAGAAGTTTAAAATTAAAAAAGGAGTGATTAAGGCCTGAGGAGTCTGCTCTTATTAATGACCGATGTTGTTATGCAAAGAGTGGATTCCTCTATTACAGGGTTATAAATTTGTACTTGTTATATATAATGCTGTGTGATAAATATTTCAAGATTTCCTTAGGAAAAAGTCCTAGAAGTCAATTGCTTAGACAAAGGATATAAACATTTTAAATTACACACACACACACTCGCACACACACATACATACGCACACATACACATGTATATATATTTTATATATATATATATATATATATATATATATATATATATATATATATATATGTGTGTGTGTGTGTGTGTGTGTATATATAGCCAAGGCATTCTCCCAACAAATGTTCCTCCTCACAAACAGTATAATAATATTTTAAACTTGCCAATTTGATAGACAAAAAAGCCTCAGTGTTCTTTTAATTTACATTTCTTTGATACTTTTAACATTTTTCATATGGTAATTAGCCATTTGTCTTTCTTCCCAGTGCATTTTAAGTAAGATTGTATTTACTTACAACTTTGCAGAGACAGTCATTTCACAAATCAAATTGAGAGACCCTTTCATGCACAATGCCTATATAAAGCTTCAGAACAGTTCATGTTGAGCTCCGTTTTATAAAGGGTCTCTCTCTTTCTCTCTCTCTCTCTCTCTCTCTCTCTCTCTCTCTCTCTCTCTCTCTCTCTCTCTCTCGTAAGATATCCTCATATTGCTTCAGGTCCAAGTGTTCATTGGATTCAGTCTTTACATAATTTACAGTCATAATGAGAGCGTAGACAGATTATATAAATATGAGTTATCAAGTTACATATGTGTATGCTTGTGCCTTTGTATATATACGTGTGTGTGTGTGTGTGTAAATATGTAGATACTCTCAATTCAGACAGATACTTAGCCACAGAGTAGATGATTTTGGACGGGTCTGGGTTTCAACTTGTTTGGTTTGCTTTGTTTTTGTAATGTTGGGGATTGAACCTTGAGCCCATGCGTGCTAGACAAAATGCTCGTTCTCTAAGCTGCACCTCCAGCTGTTTTTAAAAATATTCTACTTTTTATTCTTTGTTTGGATGTATATAGTTTTCGATCTATTGTGTATATATTGTTTACTTGTGTGTCTATATGTAGATAAATGTGTATATGCATGACATGTGTCTGAGCTACAGCATGTGTATGGAAGACAAAGGACAACCTTAGGGAGAGGGGTTCTCTCTCTCTCTCTCTCTCTCTCTCTCTCTCTCTCTCTCTCTCTCTCTCTCTCTCTCTCTCTCTCTCTCACCATTGCCCCTTGCAAGTCTCCAAATTCCCCTGGCTCTGCCTCCCATGACAGTAGCCATGTTGGAATTAAAGATATATGAGCCATTCTGAGTCTGGCTTTATCCCTAGACACTGAGAGAGGATGGAACTTGGGTCACAGGCTTGCAAGCAAGCACCTTGAACTGCTAGCCTGCCCGCCCACTGACTTTTGATCTCGAAATTTCAACATAATTACATATTTTCATAACCTCTAGTCGTGTACAAACTTGTCTTGCAGCCCATTAACTGTGGTTGATACACTCACTTGGAGTTTTGCCATTTTCTGTCTGAAACCACAGGTCAGACCTTAGGTGCAACTGAAGACAACTTTCATGACATTGACTTAGGCACCACGGCTTCATGCCCTCAATGACGGGGCCGTAGGCATTAAATCATGTTTGCAGAAACTAAACTACTGATGTATTCAGAGGGATCGTCGGGGGTAATGGTCAGATGGTAGGTAAATTTCAAGCGAGGTTATGAGGCCGCAGATGGGCCTTCCTCTGCAGAAAGGAACAAAGGCCTTATTTGTGAAAACAAGGAATGCCGAGGAATGTGTACATGTCAGGAAATTCTGGGTTCGAATCCTGACTGAGCCACACATTGATCATGTTCATAAATAATGTGACTCATAAGAATAGCCGATCCAGTTCTACCTTCAGGATTTAATAACATGAATGAGGCGATCCCCCACACACCATCCAGTGTGTAGGGAGTGCTCAACAGCTGTGGCTTCTATTTCATTCTTAACAGGGATGGTGCATAGCAGCTAGGAGGCTGAACACAGTGACAGTCAGGGACAGTGTGGGGTCTGTGAGAGGCACTTGCGACAGTTGAGTCAGGGTTGGTGGGTGTGATGTGTTGGGAAGCCATCAAGAGACTCTCCCACCTCTGTGATGAACACAGAATGGTGTCAGGAGAAAGCAGCTGGCCCAGTGTGAGGGGCTGGGACCTTGCAGGGTAAACAGGGTCCAGGCCCTGAGCACAGGCGGGGAGCCAGGCAGTACACTTGGCTAAGATTGCCTTCTGATTGGTGCTGCCTCAGGCTTGTCAGAACGTCACAATAACGTGCGCTCAGGCCAGTGCTGCTACATTTCTGGATATGACCCTCCACTTGGCATAGGGAAGTGTCATGCCCTGCAGTAGCTGAAGCTTTTAGACTCATTCAGCATTTAGAGTCCCCAACATCCTGCTTCTCGGAAAGGGCTTGAGTGCTCCTTCATGGCTCTGCTCAGCAGTGCTCCTACAAGGACACCCAAGAGCACCACACCTACAACGATCGTGGCCTTGAAGAGTCCGTGGCTCTGCAGGGAAGCAGAGAAACCCTCCTGTGTGAGCCCCCATCCAAATCTAGAAACCAAGTCTGCCTCCCATTTGCCAAGCTGATATCTCCTGTTAACTCACAGTGAAGCTTGTTTGATTTCTTTTTTGGGACACTTTCATTTTTAATTCCCTTCTTTCCTCCTCAAATCTGCTTCTACACAAACCAAACTACATAAGTATTCACACAGCCTAATTTCCTAACCTTTTCTTTTTTTAACCTTGGTGGAGTTGTAGAAAACTCACGGCAAAGAGCAAAGATGAAAAGTTGATCAGATAGTTCAGCTGCTATTTTAAATACACTGCATGATCATTACCAAAGAATCAACGTCTATGTAAGTAACTTTTTCTCCTGCCTTCAGAGCAAGTTACAAATTCTCCCTCTGGGTTGTCTTGTATGACTAGACCTAAGCGGAAGAGCAGGGTGTCTGTCTGTCTCTTTCAAATCAACCTTAATCACATGTAGTTTTGAGTTTTGTGAATCAAGGTTAATTTAGATACTCCTTAAATAGGAGTCAGGATGGGTTCATGGAGGGGTGTAGATGTGAAATGTATGAAAGTTCAGTCTTGTCACGTCAGCTGTCTCGTCTATGAGGGATGACTGATATTATTGATAACATCTTCTTCGTATGATATGTCAGGCTTAGATACACATAATATGTAGCTACAGGTAAATGATATATTTATACATGGCTAACCTATGTAGATAATTATAGATATATAATATATACCTATATTAATATATATACTTAACAGTATATTTATAATAATATATACTTAGCAATATACTTAATATACTTATACTAATATATATACTTAGCAATATACTTATATTTATATATACTTAGCTATATATATTGCTAAGTGTGGTGGTTTGAATGTAAAAGGTCCCCTACAGACTCAAGTGTGTAGAATATTTGATCCCCAGATGATGGCAATTTGGGAGCCTGTGGGAGGGGGATCCTTGCTGGAGGAGGTGTGTCATTGGGACACACCTTGAGGTCTGTTAGTCTAGCCTACTGGGTGTTCAGAGCTAGCTCACTCTTTCTTCTGCCTCCCTGTGCTGATGTGATAAGATGTGATGCCCAGCTATCTGCTCTGCCATTCTTTCCCTGCCATGATGAAACCTCCCTCAGAACTGTAAGCCATATTAAAACTTCCAAAATAAACCCTCCATAAGCTGCTTGTAGTAGGATGTCTTGTCCCAGCAAAGAGTAGATAACTTCTACAATAACAGAGATGATAGATAGATAGATAGATAGATAGATAGATAGATAGATAGATAGATAGATAGATAGATAATAGGTGATTGATAGATAGTTAATAGTGATAGACTCACTGCCCAACATGCGGTAAGGATGCAATTATTATTCTCTCCCCTTTTTATATCCCTCTCTTTTTCCATAACTTTTATATACTCTTTTGAAATAAGAATTAGGTTTTTCATCAAAAAGCCTTGAAAATTCATGAAGTGTATCTGCTACTTCACCACCCATTTCTACTCATCTTGTAAGGACTCGAGTTCAGAGCCAAAGGTACTTAATACATCTTCATTTTGGTGTTGACCATTATCTGTGATGTCGTAGCAGCTTTAAGCAGACATGCCCCTCTCACAAAAACAAGAACCTGTGAAACAACAGCTGGAGGTGCCGGAATCCCTCTCTGGATTTCATCCAGACCTTCCCCCGGCACCAGGTCTTTCCTGGTCATCCCGATGGTTTCGAAACATTCTCTGAGTGATGTACTTCCATTTCAGGGCCTGCTGACTCTCATGGTCAATGCGGGGCCCATCTTTCCTGCTTGATCTCTAATCTCCCCCTTGCTTGAGAGTCTATGGGGAGGCCTGTGCTCTCTCACACTGTGGTCAGATAGCCTGAGCCTCCTGGTTTCCCCAGGTTTCACCAGGAGACGGTGACCAGGTGCTCAGTGACTTCAGAGCATGGTTAGGTGTGGTTCAGCCTTAGGACAGGTTCATCCACGTGGAAGGCAAGGGCATCTTCCATGGGCTGTAGCAAGAAGGTCTGACTCACTCACCTGAGAAATGGGCCCAGTGCTAGAGCTGGAGCCTGGAACTGAGACGGAGAAGGGACCGATGAAGACCTGGCACATGGGAACATGAGTCCAAAGAGAAACCAAAATCAGGAGGCTGCCTGCAGCCAAAGATGACTGCATTTCTTCAACCAAAGCTCCAGACCCAGCCTCACAACAGGCATACAGGTGTCTAAGGACATATCCCATAAAGAGGTCCCAAGGACTGAGTCCCGCAGGTGGAACAGGACAAGAACCTGGGTCCTGGGACACTGCCTCTGATTGTGCTCAAGGGCACAATTTGAGCAACAATACCAGAAAGCAGGTAAGGTCTCCTCTGAGTCTCTTGTAGATGAAACCAAGGGCCGGCTCAGAGCTGAAGGCAGAGCAACCAGGATTGGTGGGTCAGAAGCTAGACGAGACACCAGGGTGGCCACTGACAATATGTCTCCACATTCCGGGCAGACTTGATTTCTGAAGGCCCCAGTGTCCCGGCTGAGGACTTCTATCTCACTGGAGTCCAGCTGGCACCAAGATCCAGGGAGGAGCTCCCAAACCCAAGATCCCCGATTATGTTCACCACAGAGTGAGAATAAGGGAGGCCGGTGAGAATCAGGGGCATTTATAAGCTCGGTGGCTATCTGCATAGTGAGGGGACAGGCTGTTCAAATCCTGAGGCTTTCACCCCAGACTTAGCACACCTCTATTGGACCAACAAGAAATACATCAGCAACAGACACAAAACGTAACTGGAGGTGAAGGAGGAAGAGGACAACAGCCAAGAACCCACAGGACCAAAGGCAGAATTGACCATAAACTCACTTATGGGACCTTGGCTGGTTTTCTTGACTGGGTATCTGGTGAGAGCGATGATCAGAACAGGGTCCCGAGGTGGATCACAATCAGTATGAGCTTCGTGCTGTTGCTGTGACATACACAGGTGCCATCTGACTGTGCCCAGGGTAGAGTCTCATAACTTAGGAAGCTGCCAGGGTTTTGAGGGTGGTCCTGGGGACTGCTAAACAGCCTGTGTCTGAAAAGAGACGTTGTATAGATTAACCTTCTCAGCCTAAGCTCTTCAGCCGACTCTGCTTTCCTATGTCTCAACCTAATTCCTTTGAAAAGGAAAGAAAGAAATTAAAGCCATAACTGGGGTAAATTTCCTCAAGACCTTGGAGTCCGGGTTAAGGAAAAGCTGCTGACTAGTCTGACCTTGACCCACAGCTTCCAGGGAGAGGGGAGAGGGAATTGTTGCATTTGAGTCTTGTGTGGCTCCTAATAGCCCAGCCTTGCCTGTGCTCTCAATATTTTCTTTCAAACTTGCCATTTTCCGGTTGCAGCCGGGCTTGTCAGTTTTCAGTACTAATGGGTTGTGATGGGGTGTCAGGCGAAGTCAACAATCAATGCTTGAAAAAAAAATGGCGAGGGTACAGGGGGGCCATCACGGCTGACATGGCCGGGAATGGAAAGACGATGGCTTTCTTTTGTAGGAAAAAATAGTCAAGCAATTCTATGCTGTGTTTTGCTTTTTGAGATTAGTATAGATTTTTGTCCTTTGAGGACTGGGCTTTCTGCCCTTTCCCTAATTTAAGTTTGGCTATTGAAAGCATAGACTCTAGTTTTTAAATAACCAATTTACAATGTAGTTAAACGGTAATTCATGTTGTGGGTTGTGGTTCTTTCTTGCAGGGAGATGAAACGAGATAGGGAAACATCTGCTGAAACACAGCCATGGAAAGCCATTCTGTGACATGGTGGGGGCCTACCTCATGAGGCCAGCCTCCTTCAGGAAAAACTCATTTAGGCCCCAATGTTGTGTGACAGGAGAATGTCATTACACTAACACTCAGTGTGATGGTGTTAATGTGAAAAATATTGACGCCTAACTGCAGTTTACATGCAAGGGCAAGAAAACCTACTGAAAATATTTTCACTAATAATTTGGGAGAACCTCATTATGGTACCAGAATCACAATGTAAGAACCATATCTGATGCAGAAGCTATTTTATTCAAGTCATAGAGCAGGGAGTAGATTGAGAACTGGTTCAACCAATGCTGTCTGTTGATGGCAAAGTGTTTTCTTGTGTGTGTCTGTGCGCATGTGTGCCCAGGTGGAGTCTAGGGGCCAAACTCATGTGTCATGCTTCGGCTGCTATTCATTTCGGTGTTTTCTTTTCTTTTTTTTCTTTTTCTTTTTTATTTTTTTGAGACATGGTCTCTCACTGGGCTGGGGCTGGCTGATAAGACTAGATTGGCTGGTTAGAGAGAGCCTCGTGGATCCTCCTGGGTCCACCTCCTCAGGGCTGGGGTTAAAGGTGTCTACCAACTTTTTTGCACGGACTCTAGAGATGGAACTCAGGTCCTCGTGCAAAGGGACCGCAGATGCATGCACCACCTTGTGCACCTGGCTTTACATGCGTACTGGGGAATCGAACTCGGGTGGTTATGCGTTGCAGGCAAATGTCTTAACCGCTGAGCCGTCTCTCCAGCCCGTGTATAATTATTTTGAACTGATTTTATACAGAGTACGAGTTTGTGAGTTTTGTGTAACTCCGAGAACAATTAAGAATGACAGTCTGATCTATTCTCTTTGTAAACCCAAATCTGCATGCATCAGGTTTCCTGGGAGGAAAAGTCAGCTCTACTCTTCTTTCTTTTTACAATCCAAAAACTTAATTACAGAGAAAAATGTGGGCAGAAAGTATTGAAAGTAAAATAAAAAGCTGGTGGAAGTTAGGCGTGCTGGGACAGGAGCCGGCATTTGCCCATTCTCCTCGTGGGCAAACTGAGGCCAAGCCACTGGACAGACTTGCTCTATGGGAAGCCAGAACAGTGTCGTTTCTGTGAGCATGGGAGACCCTGGGTTTGGAGCCCGGATGGCACGAATGCAGCCCAAAGCTCAAGGAGACTTTTGGATAGATCTTTGTTACAACCCCAGAATTCCTCAGCATCCCCGACCTTGAAACACCACCAAAAATCATTTGGGGGCTCTTTACCCACTCAGGTGATTTTGGTATCTTTCTCTAAGACTGGTATGATTATGGAGAAGTGATAACGGATTGTAAACAACTCCTGCATTCCTCAGAAGGCCTCTGGATTTCAGAAAGAGCCTGCCTTTTAGTTGCTGTTTTGGGAGCCTCTTCAGCCAAGTGGCCAGCTGGAGGCTGAACTCACGACACTCCACGCTTGCTGCTAGTCAGCGAGCTGTACTGACAGACAGACACATGATGGCGGTGAATACCAGTGAGACCAAAGGGCTATTCATGATGACAAGAAAAACTGCAAGGTGCTATCATAGCTGGATCCTACATTGTGCAGTTGCCAAGACAACCTGTTCAAGAATCATTCTAGAATTTTGCTCTGAAAGTTTCCAGATTAGGCTGGAAAAACCTCTCTGGTGTAGGTGGCAGCCTCATCAGAGTCTAGTCTTGACATCACCACCATGGAAACCTGTATTACCTCATAATGAACCCCTCTGGTAATATTTAACATGCTGAAAGAGTAAAGAAACCCCAGACTGCCATCTCAGCCCCAGACTGCCATCTCAAAGCCTTTACATTCCCTCACACACAGGCTTTTCTCATCTTTTTCCTGAAACACCTGGAACGAGGGAATCTTTTGACTTGGTCCAGCAGAAGACACAGAAACTATACATCTATGAGGTTTAATTTCTGAGAAGCCACAAAGAAAACATTCTGAAGGAGTGAGTTGAACGCAGTGGGCATCTGTCATTCACATCCCTTGTTAACTTTCCATCTAAGGCAAAAGAATTACAGCTTCCTGCTAAACTACAGTGGTGAGGAGGAGTTGGTACTAGTTCTGAAGATTGAGCCTGAGGACCTGAAAATATCTGTGATTGAAGGAAATCTGCTAAGAGTGGCTCCTAGAAGCATAAAGGAAGGGACTTACTTCAAATTGTATTCTTGAACCAGAAGTTGAATTCGTGAGCATAATATCACTCAGAAGTCATGGGCTGTAGTGCTTCTTCAACAGGCGTCTACTACGGTCCTACTAATAATGTACTGAGAGCCACGCTACTCCTCCAAAAGTGGTATAGAACCTTCAGAGGACAAATAAAGTCCAGAAAAGATTATGCTCTTGCCATCTTCCAGTCCATTGAACATGCTGATGAGCAAAGCCAAATACAGCTCTACAACTTTTTTCCTTCATGTTGGAAAATTATGCAAAGATACAGGAAGAAGGTCCAGCAATAGTAAGTCGAATTTTTGCAAACACCTTGCAGAACAACCAAGATAGAGAGGAATCGATGGGGTTAATAGAGATTCCAGTCACCTATGATGGTCCTAGGTTAAAATTCCCTCTTACTTATGCTGACATTCACTTGCTTATACGGGCCTTCAGGGAAGGGAAGATACTTCGTGCTTATTACGTCCTCTTTGAATCTAAGAAAGTCTTAAAACAAATGCCGAATTTTTCTGAAATAAGAACACTTCCCTTCAGAAATTTGACAGTTTGTGGTGATTTGCATGGGCATCTTGAAGATCTTTTGCTGATCTTCCATATGAACGGTTACCCTTCAGAGAACAATCATTATGTTTTTAATGGTGATTTCGTAGATCGAGGAAAAAATTCCATAAAGATCCTGCTTGTGTGTTTCCTCATTTACCCCAAAGAGTTTCACTTGAACAGAGGGAGCCATGAAGATTTTATGATGAATTTTAGATACGGATTTTCGAAAGAAATTTTACATAAATACAAGATACATGGAAGAAAAATTTTGCAAAGTGTGGAAGAAATCTATTCCTGGCTCCCAATTGGTACAATCATTGATGAGGAAATTCTTGTCCTTCATGGTGGGATATCAGAGACCACAAACTTGAATTTTATCCACAAAATACCAAGACATAAAATGAGATCTGTGTTAATGATACCTGTGTCTAATAGAGAATGTGTCAGCAACTTAAAGAGGAACATATCAGATGAGATCAGTGAATTACCACAAACATCAGAGACTTCTCCTCCTGAAGAATTAACCAAGCAAGAATGGGATCAAATTGTGGACATTATGTGGAGTGATCCCAGAGAAAACACAGGGTGTTATCCAAACACCAGTCAAGGAGGGGGCTGCTATTTTGGACCAGACATTACTGCTAAGATTCTTAATCAATACCGATTGAAGATGCTTATTAGATCTCATGAGTGTAAAACTGAAGGCTATGAAACGTGCCATGATGGAAAGGTTTTAACCGTGTTTTCCGCATCTAATTATTATGCAGACGGCAGTAATAAAGGAGCTTATGTCAGACTGAGTTATAATGGAAAACCACGTATTTTCCAGTTTCAAGCATCTGAGAGACTATACATGCACCATCCTTTACAAAGCATAACTTCCTTGGAACTCCAAGCCTTCAGGTCATTAAAAGAGAGAATGGTCTCATGAAAAACTGACCTCATTAATGCTTTCCATCTTCGAGACCACAGCAGATCAGGAAAAATTTCACTGGCCCAGTGGCCTTTTTCTATGGAGAGCATTTTGGGCCTCAAGCTACCATGGAGATCGATGAGTTCGCATCTAGTAAAATCAGACACTGATGGAAATATTGACTACATGTCCAGTTTCCGTGATATACACATTGAAAAACCAGTAGAAGAGGCTACACCTGTTGTTGTTGAAACTCTCTACAGATACCAATATGACCTGAAAATCATATTTAATATCATTGATACTGATAACTCAGGTCATATCTCAATGGAAGAATTTCGAGCAATGTGGAAACTTTTTAGGTTTCATTACAATGTTCAGGTCGATGATTCCCAAATTAATGAGCTCGCCAACGCAATGGATTTGAACAAAGATGGGCGTATTGACTTTAATGAGTTTTTAAAGGCTTTCTACATAGTGCATAAATATGAGAACCCTTCAGATGTCACACTCTCTTGAACAAAAGCTTCCCTCAGGCTCCTTATAAAGAGCTGAACTCAAATGCCAATCTTGAAATTCACAGTAGAAAGATAGACTGCAACTTGTACCACAATCAGATGCATGAGTGTAGGAATTTCTTAGCAAACTATTGGTAAGACTAGATTAAATACCAGCTAATGAGATTTGCCTCCAATGTTGAGATCCACATGTTGCCAGCAAGGAACTAGGTTTTGCCTAATGTTTCTCTTGAATGCCACCTAACTTGGGGAAGAGAAGATTTTGGAAATACACCGAAAGGAGCCCTCACTAACAGAAACTGGTAAATGCAACATCTGTGAGGGAGAAATGAGAGGAGGAATGACAAGCTATTAAAGAAATAAATGATTTCAGTCATCAAAAAAAATAAAAATAAAAATAAATAAAAAGCTTTGCTAAAGCCTCTCCCTTGTCCACGCTGTTTTCTGCTTTCTCTACACTACATAATCTTCCCCAGCTCGCTAATATTTTAAGTTCATTCCTTTTATATTATTAAAATATAATAACATGTTATTATATGATAGCAACCACACAGTATTTTCTTAATAAGAGTAAAATATAATCTTTTTTAAAAAACCATCACCTGGAAGGTAGGGTGGATACGTTCTATTTCTCACACTACAATTTCAAACACTGGATATTGCATATACATATTTCTATAAATTATATGTGAGAAGGCTAAATGGTAGAGAGGTGGCAGAACTGAATGGGGGACTCAAAGAATGACAGTACTGAAATCTGTAGGACTTCTTTTTGTTTCTATGTCTCAGGTCTAGAGCTGAGGAAACTGGAAAGCCTGCAGCCAATGGTCACAGACACTAAGATCCCAACCGAACCCTGCAATCTAACCAAGACATAAAGAAAGAGGCAGCTGAGCTCCAAGGGACTGGTTCCCACAAAACCTCCAGGCCCCACCATACTACAGAGGCCTAGACCTTCAGTATGTGCAGCTCGGAGGTACTCCAAGTTCCTAGTGTCAGAGAAAAGCAAGTAAGAATCCAGGACATTTATCCCCAAAACAGGCTCAAAACAAATAAAGAAGCAGAAAACTTCAACCAAGATAACAAAGGGTGGGTGACAATTCTACATACACAAATTTGACAATGTAGATGAAATGGACCACTTCCTCAAAACAAATCTGTCACAAGTCATCCAATATTAAATGGTAATTTAAAAAATTATTTAGCCGGGCTTGGTGGCACAGGGCCTTTAATCCCAGCACTTGGGAGGCCAGCCTGGAACTATAGAATGAGCTCCAGGTCGGCGTGGGCTAGAGTGAAACCTTACCTTGAAAATGTTTGTAAAATTATGTTGGTGTTAATTTATTTTGGTGTCTGTATGTAGTATGTGTGGTGTTTGCAGATGTGTGTGTGCCACATACATGCAGAAACCAGAGGAGGATCTCCTGAGTCCCTGCCCAGGGCTCCTCTACACTATTGCCCTGAGACAGTCTCTCACTGAACCTGGACATGTGGGGGGGGGGGGTTTAGATGTACTAACTGACCAGCAAGTCCAAGCAAACCTCCTGTCTCTGATCCATCCACCCCTCCCACCATCCCTAGTGCTGAGGTTACAGGCATGGGCGGCTATGCCCAGCTCCTTACATGGATACCAGACATGGCACAGCAAGCTCTATTACCCACGGAGCTCTACAGGCAGCATCCAGCAAGACACTCTTTGGACTCAGTCTCCTGCCTGCCACAGTGCCTAGAAAGGCTCTGCAGCTCAGAATGTTATCAGCAGCACAAAAGGTAAGTTTTGGGCGAATAAAGTCCAAATTAAGTACATTTTACTATTCAATTAGTTTAGGCAATTTTATGTGAACAAGCAAGATATTATATATAAATGTATGTGTGTATATACGTAGATATACATATATGTCAATATCTATATCTATATCTATATACATATATATAATATCATCACATGCTGATAATCACCATAAGAGGTACTGGAAAAGTTTAGCCAAAACAAATAATAACAACAATGATAAACGGATGGTTTGGGTGTCTGGTTCATATTGTTTTTTTTTTTCTTGCATTTTTCAAATTCCGCTAACCCTCTTCAACATGTCCAAGACGGTCCCTTTCCCGTGTCAAACTATACAGAAGAGACCCTTCCTTTCCCATTGTCATTATTCTTGTTTGAGCAAGTTCTAGGTCTTTGCTACGTGGCTCTTTAAATACCATGTAACATTGCCACTTCTGTCCAGTCTAAACACACTGTAAAAAGACCTGCCAAAATCAGCCCTCTGCATTCATGGGTTGTACATGGAAAATATTTTGTTTTAAAAACTCACATTTGTATTGAACATGTAAAGACTTTTTCTTGTCGGTATCCCCTAAGCAATCCATTACAACTATTTATATAGCATTTATATCATATTGGGATTTATTATAAGTGATCTAGAGATGTCTTGCAGGAATGTGCAGCCCACAGTCCACAGGCCACATACGGCTCAGAATAGTTGATTGTAGCCCCACACAAAATTGTAAGCTTACATAAAACATTATGAGTTGGGTTTTGGGGTTTTGTTTGTTTGTGGAACACACTTGCCTGTTCTTGGATATGAACTTCATAGATGATGACATCCTGTTTCATGGTACACAAAACGAACACATGCATATTATCACAACCCACAGGTCACCTATTAGACACTTTAAATTTTGTGTGTGTGCATGTGTGTGGGGGCACATGTGTGTGGCATATGCACCGATTAGCATCCACGTATGGAAGCCAGAGGTCAACCTGAAGTGTCTTCCTCAATCATTCTTCATCTTCTATTTTAAGACAGAGTCTCTTACAGAACCCACAGCTCAGTGATTTGACTAGGCTAGCAAACCAGCCAGCCCTGAGGACCCTCCTGTCTCTGCCTTCCCAGCATTGGGACACAGGCACACACCACCACGCTGGGCTTTTACATGGGTGTTTAGGAGCGAAACTCAAGTCTCCATGTTTGTACAGCAAGGACTTTACCATTGGAACCATCTCCTCAGCCCCCAAGGACGCTTTAAGTTTTAATGACTATGGAAAGATGAGTGTGGGTTATATGTGAGTATTGTGGCCTTTTATGTAAAGGATTTGGGCATCCTTGGATCTGGGTATCTTCAGGAGACCCTGGAAGTGTACCCTGCAGTTACCAAGAGATGACTCTTCTCTTTTCCTCGTAGGGTTTCTCTCCCTTCCTGGTGTGGTGCCCCAGGTCTGCTGGGTCACCTCCACATTCAGAGTTCTGGCCTGTCATCACTGTGCCCTGCACCTACATCCTCCACCATGGCACAGTCTGAGGAAAAGCTGACTGTGACTTTGACAAGAAGACAACTTTCTGTTTGGGGTCCAAGCTAAAAGGGGATCCCACCTCCCTGTCACACGTCAACATCTGTATCTGGCCATTTGAGGAGCTGTGGCTGAAGAGCTTCCGTTTGTCGCAGGAATACTGAAGATTTACTCTTGAGTCACTTTAGGTTTTTACCTCTGTCTAGGCCATAAATGCTCAAAAATATTGAAGAGATAAATGTCTATTGGCACCCATGGCTAAGCAGATATGAAAATGCATGTACACAGAAATGTACACACACTGAAAACGCTGGATGAACTTTTTCACTGCACATTCAAAAACAATCAAAGGAAATGCCTGGGTGTCAGAAGTAAAGAAACAAGAGGTGAGTGTGAGCTGAAGCCAAGCAGCTGACAGGAGTGTTGTGAACAGATACAGACTAATGGGCTTGGGACTCAAGTTGAACACCTGCACAGGAAAAGGTGATGAGGACCTGGGCCCGTGCAAGGCAGGAAGCTGAAATGAAGCGCCCGTATAAAACCAAGAGCCATTCATAAAGCTTTGCCTGGACTACGACAATGAAATTAGTGCAAAGTTCAGTGCAATGGTGTAAGGGATCAGCGAGGAAGCTTGTCATCAGCCTAGGGCAGTGGATATAAAAAGATACCCACAGGAAGCTGAGGCTCTGTGCCCAGTGTTAACATCCAATTAAGTGCATAGTGAAGACTCCCACTTAAAAATTAATAAAACACACACAGCAATCCCACTACAGCCAAAAAAAATTGAAAGCGGGGTCTGAAAAGATATTTATAGACCTATGCTCATATTTATAATAGTCAAAAGGTTAAAAGCAACCCAAGTGTCCATCAATAAATGAAGAGACAAATAAAATATAGTATTTACATATAGCAGATGCCTCCAGAGAAAGGACATTCTGTCACATTTGTGATGATGTGGATGAATCTTAAGGACATTATGCTAAGTGAAATAAGCCAGTCCAAAAAATATATATAAATACTACATGACTCCACTTCCATGAGATACCTGGAGTAGCCAATCACAGACAAGGGAAGTTTCTAGGGGTTGTGCAGAAGGAAAAAGGAAGGGTCATTTTTAATTGATATAAAGTTTCGTCTTATAAGAGGAAAACATTCTAAAAATTGATAGTTGCACACTAGTGTAAATACTAAATACTACTGAGCCATACACTTAAAAGTTTAGCATGGTAAATTTATATCCATTTTAAATGAGATTTCACTTTTCAGTGGTACAGAATCACTTAAACCCATGGAGCCCCAGAAGGTTAAATGAGAATCAAGACTCTCCAGACCAAAGCACATTCGGAATCCTACGTCACCCCAGAACACAGCTCTTGAGCTCACAAAGATGAGCTCACGCTCAGATGACCGATGCTGTGGGGAAATGAGTCACCATGAAAAATCCCCAGAGACAGAAAAGAGAAAAAAATGGTTCTCTGACAATATAGAGACAACAGAATAGTCTGAGAAAACATGATAGAAAAGGCTAAGACAGTTATAAACCATCATGAAAGACTAGAGGAGTAAAAGGAAGTTGGGAGAAGAGAAAGGAAAAGGTGGCATTTAAAGATAAAAGAAAAGTAAAATCAGAATTCTAGACATAACATAAGCTGTCACTTCAATATTTTTTAAGAAAACCCATTGGTTGAATGAACATTGCTGATGAATCTGAACAAAGAACAGAGCAACATGTTTTATTCAGGCCTGACTCTTCCCAGCCAGTTGCATGATTTATGAAGCATGATGCAATGCCCAGTCTACAGCAAGACACAAAATAGCACCAGGCATCCGTCCTGCTCATTCTCCCATACTCAGACTTTGGGCCAGTTCCCTCCTTGCAAGCTCTGGAGATACTATTGGGAAAGAGACAGACAGGGTCCTCTTCCTCCTCCTCCTTTTCTTCTTCCTCCTCCTCCTCCTCCTCCTCTTGTTCCTCTTCCTCCTCCTCTTCCTCCTCTTCTTCCTCCGTCTCCTTCTCTCCCTCCTCCTCCTCCTCCTTCTTCTGCTTGAATTCTAGAACTTTGTTGTCCAGAACACAATAGACATTACCTAATTTCAGATAGGGTGAGTGTAATAATAAAATACAGAGCAATGAGAGAGTGCTGGGGCTCTCTTAGACCAGGTGCTAAAAGAAGCCTCTGTGTAGAGGCAGCATTTAAGCAGAGCTCGGATGAAAAGGCAACACTCAAGCAAAGATCTTTGAGAAGAATATCACAGGGGAAATCAAGGTTAATCCTCTGGGAAAAGAATGGAATGAACAACAAGACAGACATGGGCAGAGAAGCCAATGATGTTTCCCTCAACCAAGAATAAAAGATGCCATGGTAGAGATTTGCTCTCTGTAAGACTGGAATATCTAGTTGGCATTCTTCCCTGTTTCCTGGCATAAACCCCCTAAAATCCTTGGAACCTCTAAAGTAATGATTTTCAATATTCTAACTAGATTATTGGGGACCAGCAGCTCCCAGGACAAGAGCTCATCACAGAAAAGAACAAGGCATAATTAGAAGGCTTGGGATCTTCAGCCCCACCCCCTAACTCTGGGGAAGGGAGAGGAGCCCACAGTGATCCCCAATAGCCAATGATTGAATCAGTCATGGCTACTTAATGAAAAAACCACAAAGGGACAGGAGTCAAAGCGCTTCTATTACTGGACATGTGGAGGTCTCTAGAAGGAGGCCTAGTACAGAAAGCATGGAAGCTCTACACCCCTGCCCACCCTAGCCTCTCACAGTCTCTTCATTATGACTGTCCATCTGTATCCTTTGGAATAAACTACTGTAGGTATTTCTCTAAGTTTGATGGGCTTCCTTGGTAAATCAATTAAACCCAAGAAGGAGGTCATGGAAACCTCAGTTCAAAGCCAATTGGTCAGAGGCATAGGTGGAAGTGAAGCAGTATTGTGAAACTGTTATGATACTGAGCCCTTGACATGTGAGATTTGGTACTATCTCCAGATTGGCAGTGTTAGAATTGAACCGAACTGGACTCATGGGGCATGATGGTGAATGACTAATCACAGCACTCATGCAAGAGGGTCTCAGTCAAGGCCAGTCTGGAGTACAATATGAGAGATAGATAGATAGATGAGAGATAGACAGACAGACAGACAGACAGACAGACAGACAGACAGACAGACAGATAGATAGATAGATAGATAGATAGATAGATAGATAGATAGATAATTGGTGGACTGATGACTGAATTGCAGGATACTCAGCTGGCATCCATTAGAGAATTGATCACTTGCTTACTATGAGGGGAAATCCCTAGATATATCTGTTATCAGAAATATTGTGTTGTAGGGGCTGGAGAGATGGCTTAGTGGTTAAGGTGCTGGCCTGCAAAGCCTAACAACCCAAGTTCCATTTTTCAGTATCCACATAAAGCCAGATGTCCAAAGTGTCGCATGCATCTGGAGTTTGTTTACAGTAGTTAGAGACCCTGGTGTGCTCTCTCTCTCTCTCTCTCTCTCTCTCTCTCTCTCTCTCTCTCTCTCTCTCTCTCTCTCTCTCTCTCTCTCTCTTTTCCCCCTTGCAAATAAATAAATATAAAGAAATATTGTATTGTGTTGTGAGGGTAGGAGAAACAGAGTTTGTTCTTTCTAGTCATTATGGTTTTTATACACTTCAAATTGTAACTGGTCCTTTGAATTCAGTCTGTTTAAAGGAATCAAAGCTTCAGGCTCTGAACCTCAGCCAGAATTTCACTGCCAAGGGCAGACACTGAAATGCATTCTCTCGGAAGGCCATGGGTGACTTCCTTTTCAAATTGCCTGCCTCTATATGAGGGAAAAATGAGTTGATACTAAACATCTGGGACCCTCAAACCCCATCCATTTTCTAAAGCAAACCGGTAACCTCTTTCTGAACAGGGTATATTGTAAATACCGTAGGCCTCACTAGAGAGTAAAAGTAGCCCCTTATCAGTGAGGGGCTTGTTTCAGGTCCCCAAATAGATGCCTGAGTCAGTACTCAACCCAACATATGCATACATTATACATCACATATACATATATATAATAGTTTAATTTGTGAAGTATGGGCAATGAGATTAAGTAATAAATAATAAAACATAACAATTTTTGCAATATACAGTAATGAAAGTGATATGTGCACGGTCCCTCTTGCCCTCAATCTATTCATCCTTCTTGTGATGATGTGAGCTGATAAAGCAAGTCGAATGACAGGCATTGTGACATAGCCTAAATCTGTTGGTAATGAAAATATGAACCCTGATAGTTCACTATTGAACTCCTGATGTTATGTCACCTGCAACAGGTGATCCTGGATCTGCCAGCCATGCAGTGTTGATGGTTGGATGTCCACAGCAGATGACATCAATGGCCGAGTATCTTGGGTAAGGAGAGGGTTTTTTGAAGAAACCCTTTGGGAGAATATTGTAATTGGAAGATGTATTCTCTTTTTTTTTAAATATAAATTTATTGTCCATAATGAGTTACATTATTTAGTGGGCAAACAATGCATTGTTATCCTGAATTCCCCAATTCCCCCCTCCCATCCCTGATCAGTTGGATATCCTCCTCCGTGGGCTGTCTGTATTAGTCCTTGTGGCAAGGGATCCTGGATATCCTAGTATTCAGCCCAGTTCTCCTGGCCCAAGTGTGTTGTTACTGATGGGTGCCATGCCTCTGGACAGTCTCCCCCACCACGGCTCTCACAATCTTTCCGCCCCCTCTTCCACTCAGTTCCCTGAGTCGTGGTGGGTGAGTATTAAGGCTGTCTTAATGTTGCGAGTTTAGGGGTCCTTGTGTCGCAAATCCTTGGTTTCTGTCTCATTGGCCTATCCTGTGTTGATTGAATGGCTGTGGTTATAGGTCCCTTGTTCATCT
>PVHP010018986.1:0-32507 GCA_004024765.1 Zapus hudsonius
CTCTTGGCACCTGCCGCTTATCAGTCATGGCGCCTTCTCTTGGTTCATGGCAGTTCTGCCCTGGTCACGATTTTTTGTAACCAAACTCCTGTTCATTCTAATTCTGCTGGTTTTCTTATCACTTGTCACCTGTCTAACATTTATTGGACATTCACTTGTTTGCCTCTGAGCCCAGTCTCTGGCACTATCCCTGACAGATACTGTGCTATTACAGTTCTGTAAATGGGTGACTGAATTCTTTCAATGATCTCCAAGAATGAAGAAGAGCAGACTGGACAGTCATTTCATGATAGTGATTCATGCAGGCACTTAGACACCAGCTTCTGTGGGGAGTTCCTTGTGCACCCAGGGGTCTTGGCCTTGGCAGCTGCTTTCCATCACCCCTTTCATCACCGCATTGGGGGAGGGAGAGGATTTGCTTCATTAGTGTTGTTGGGTACCAGCTCCTCACCAAGCCTTTCTGTGTAAATAACTGAGGGACCATTGAAATCCTGACCCCCCCCCATACAGCCGTGACCCCAGACATCAACTCCAGGTTCATGTGAGCATCAGGGAGGGGAGATGGAATTTCCTTCCGGCAGCTGATATCTTCTGACAGGTGCATAGACTCTATGGGCCAAAGTCAGACGTGGATTGTGCAAAAGGAATGCTAAAAATGGGGCCTGGCATCGGGTTACTACCTCTGGCTGGTGTGCTGCACCACCTCTGTGTAGTCTCAGGGGCTGGCCTTGCCTTTGTGACTTGATACTTGACTTCTGCCTGGGGCTTGCTGCTGGGAATGTTGGATTCCCTTGCCATTTGCTGGCTTCTGAGCATGCTTTCAGTATGTTTCCCTGTTGCCACCTGCTTTCTCTACCATGAAAGTCAAATCCACTGAGGTCTTGAGGCTGTCTCATACATATTTCTTGGAATCTACATATTATAAGGTGTTTTGTTTGTTTTTTAGTTCTTTGTTTTTCAAGATGGGGTCAGCCCACCTGGCCTCTTTCCCTCTCCTGAGTGCTGAGTTATAGACATGGACCACTACAACTGGATTTTGGTTTTGTTGTTGTTGCTGAAGGGTTGGGGGTTCAGCTCAATGTTGCTTGCTTGCCCAGGGTTTCAGCCCCTAGTGCTGCTGGGACAAGGAAGTGAGAACATCACTTGCTTGTGTCTGGGGTGTAGCTCATTGGTAGAGAAATGATAGAACTAAACTCTCAGCACTAGGATAGTGGTATAGATGGATTTTATTTTTATTTTGTTTTATTGGGCCAGAGTCTCATGTAGCTTAGGCTGGCCTTAAACTCACTATGTAACCAAGGATAATCTTGAACTTCTATTCTTCCTGTCTCCACCCCCCAGTTATAGCAATTCCCTGTCTGCAACACCCCCAGTGCAGGGATTCTAGGCATGTACCACCACAACTGGTTTAGCTGCATCTCCAGCTCTTGTTTTTATTTAATTTAAAAATATTTTTTATTTATTTGCACAGAAACGATATATATATATATATATATATATATATATATATATATATATATATATATAGAGAGAGAGAGAGAGAGAGAGAGAGAGAGAGAGAGAGAGAGAGAATGGGCCTGCTAGGGCCTCTAGCCACTGCAAATGCATTCCAGATACATGTGTCACTTTGTGCATCTGGCTTTACATAGGTACTGGTGAATATAAGCCTGGTTGCTAGGCTTTGCAGACAAGCACTTTAACCACTGGGCCATCTCTCCATCCTCTCTATTTAATTTTTTAGTTATTTGGTGTGAGTATGTATGTGTGTGTGTTTTTCTGTGTGCTGGTGAGCATTCACATGTGTATGTGGAGGCTACACGATAATCTTGGGTCTCTCTTCAGGTACACTGTCTACCTCTTGTTGAGACAGGGTCTCTCCTTGATCTGGTGCTTGCCAAATGAGCTTGATTGGTTGGCCAGTGAGCATCAGGGATCCTCCTGTAGCTCTTCCCCAGCACTGGGATCACAGGCATATGACACCACTCCTGGATTTTTACTTGGATTCTGGGGATCAAACTCAGGTCCTCATGCTTCCAAGTCAAGCATGTTACTCACTGACCCACCTCCCCAGCTTGTTGAGAGAGAGAGAGAGAGAGAGAGAGAGAGAGAGAGAGAGAGAGAGAGAGAGAGAGAGAGAGAGGCCTGCAGAGAGAATTGGCATGCCAGGGCCTCTAGCCTCTGCAAACAAACTTCAGACACATGCGCCAGCCACTTTGTGCACCTGGCTTTATGTGGGTATTGGGGAATAGAACCAGGGTCCTTCTGCTTTGCAGGCAAACACCTTAGTGGCTAAGCCATTTCTCCAGCCCCTCTTTATTGTTATTTTTAAGGGGAAAGACCAGCTATTCAACTGTCAAGAACTGTTAAGCCATGTAAAAGTTATTTAAAGTAAACCGTGAATGTCTGCCTTCCCGGCCTACTCTAAAGCTACTTCCTAGAGCTGAGTACCTTCCCCATGTGAACTTTCAAGTACACGTAGTATGTTGTGAACATAAGGCATTACTGACTATAAATATGGCCCACACTAGGTAGCCACTGGCAGCTTGCCTTTGTGTTGAGCACCAAGTGCACATTTCTACACCAGCACACATGGATCTATTCTGAACACAGGTTTGTTGAAACACCACCTCACTATGTAGCTCGGGCTGGGAAGGAACTCATTGACTTTGAACTTCTGATCCTCCTGCCTCTACCTCCCAAGTGCTGGGCTTACATGCATGCATGCATCACCACACCCGGTTTACTTTGTATTTGAAAGCTAAACATCTCTCCTGTGAAATCCTTTATCTCAAAAGTCAGTCCCAAGATGCCAGGACTGGATAAACCTTGAAGAGTTGCTTTCCATCTTCATTTCCTCCTAAAGTACAAAAGTTATTTAAGGCCTGGGTTCCTTTTCCCTTCTGCCTTCTCTAGATGGCCCTGCCTTCCCTGCATTGCAAGTCAGCTTTCTGGCTTTCCCAGCTTCCTCTTCCTCCCTTCCAGAAAGGGGTCCCCTGGTGCAGCTGTTTCAGGGAGGGCCTGGGCAGAGTTTCCTCCCTTTGTGTTGCTTTTTAGCCTCTCTGTCCTTTTCCTCCCCCTGGGGACAACTTCACGCTAAGGCCCAGGTGAAGGCATATGCTGGGTAAACAGTTTGGTGTGAGTCACACTTATCTGGCCAACTGTCTGCTGCCTAGAGTTCCTAGTTATATTTTTATTTTCAATTAATTACTTTGCATTTAATTTCTCTGGCTAATTTGAAGGCAGTATGGTAGAATGGTTAAGCCAGTGGACTGTATAGGTAGGTCAGTTCACTCATATTTATTCACTGATATTTATTGAGGGCTTACATTATATTAGTCAGGCAGGCCTGGACCTGGGCATGCTTAAGGGAATAACAGAGCTTGAATTCTTGCACTAGACTGCAAACTAATACAAATAAATAAATAAATAATAGGAAGTGAAAAAGTGGGCCAAGAATAATGTACATCCTAATCCCAGCACTGAGGCAGGAGGACTGCTTTGAGTTCAAGGCCAGCCTGGACAATATACAAAATGCTGAACCAGAAACCAAACAAACAAGTGTATCATTAAAGATTCTGAGAGTGTAGCTCAGGGGTAGAACACTTGCATAGTATATTCAGGGCTCTAGGTTTGACCCGAAAGAAAAGTTTAGAAAAGAAACGAAAGTTTATTAGAGGGCAGGGAGATGACTCAGCAGCTAAAGGCACTTGCTTACAAAGCCTGTTGACATTGATTTCAGTCCTCCCCAGCACCCATGTAAAGCTGGATGCAAAGTGGTACATACATCTGTGATCCCAACATGCCTATGATAATGAGAGGTAGAGCCAGGAGAATCTGAAGTTCATAGGCCAGCTAGTCTGGCATTCACAAGAGACCTTATCTCAAGCTGGGTGAAAGCTAAGCACAGACAGGTCAAGGTTGTCCTCTGACTGCTGTGCGCACACACACACACTATATCAACTATTGTCACAATCGTGCTCTTAGTAAGCCACCCAAGGCCAGTGGCTTACAGTGACTTCATATCTCATGTCTGCAGACCAGTCAGATGTCAGCTGCTGTAGACTGGGATCTAGATGTTCTCTGGTTCTATTCAGTTTTTGTTATTGTTGTTTGTTTGTTGTTTTAAGCATAATCTCACTTTAGTGTAGGCTGACCTGGGACTCAGTTTGTAGTCCAGGGTGGCCTCAAATAGTGCTCCTCCTACCTCAGCTTCCCTAGTGCTGAGATTAGAGATGTGAGCCAGCACAGCTGGCTCTACTCATTTTTTCGTTCTAGGTCTTTAACTCATCTGAGATTAGCAGGCTGCCAGGGGCCTGTTCTTTTAAGGTGGGGGTGAGAGGCCAGGCTGTGAAGCAGCACATGACACTTCCACACACATCTTATTGGCCAAAGCAAGTCCCATGGCCAAACATCAGTGAGACAGGGGTTTTGTTCTTGCTAAACAGTTGCCTACTGCCAACACATGCCATGAGACAAAAGAGAGCAAACAGCAGGACTAGAGAATGAAGGAGGTACTACTTCAGGTGGCAAGGTGGTCAGGTAAAGCCTCTATTATCTAAGGAGAGACTCAGTGAAGTCCACTCTGCAAAGACCTGTAGGGTTAGAAGATCAGTTGGGGGATGAAGGTGAGCTGGGTAAGTGGGAGAGGGGGCGAGGAAGCAGTTAGAGAACAGAAACTTTCATGCCAAGTGGGAGCTTTAAAGGAACACTGGAGTTTTGGATTTTTATCTGACCCTGATGAGATATAATGACAGGGCTGCCAACAGGAGCCACATGATCTCACTGGCTTTTCTTCAGGAAACCGTGTAGCCCAGGTTGGCCTTGAATTTGTGATATTTTTTTCCTGCCTTCCAAGTTCTGGGACTATAGGTAAACACTAGTATGCCCAGTGGGGGGGGGGGGACACCAGTTATCTGTATGTGTGTGTATGTGTGTGTAGGTCAGAAGGTTGGTCCTTGCCTTCCACCTCACCCTTCCACCTTGTTTTGAAGAAGGGTCTCTTGCTGTTCACTTTTACATACACCAGGCTAGCTAGTCTACAAGCTTCTGGGGAGTCTCCTGTCTCAGCCTCCTAGTTTGCTGTAGGAATTCTAGGATTATAGACTAGCTTTACATGGGTTCTGGCATCCAAACTTGGGTGGTCACAATCCCACAGCAAGTAATTTTACTCACTGAGCTCTCTCCTCAGCCACAAATTCTGCTTCTTCCCAAGAGCTCCTTTGTAGGGTATGGCCGTCTAAGGTTTGAAAAGCAGTAAAACAGGTGGCAGCCTGGGAACAGAGAGCCAGATATGGGTTTGAATCATGGCTTGGCCACCCCCTGACCATCAACCAATGACTGTCTTTTCTTAAGGTTTCCAGTCTTTTCCTAAGGCTTCCATTTCTGTCTAACAGGGTGAGAGTAGCCCTGCCTTCCCAGGGCTAGATAAGGGGGGTATAACTGACATGGTGCCCCTCAGGTGTTTACTATGTGCCTGGCACATGGCTAAGGCCTCATTACCAATAGCTCCAATTCTGATTCCTGTATTTGATCCTCTAAGAATATAGCCCTGATTGTTTCCTGGGGGCATTCCTTAAATGCTTGCTTTGTTCCTTGCCTAAGAAAACCCATTATTTTTCAAAGCATCCTTGAGTCCACAACAAAAACTTCTGTCTGTGCCCAGCATGATTCTGGCCACATCCCAGAATGAAGGTTCCCAGTTGCCATGGTATGTGTCCAGGCCTAGTTCTCAGAGAAATGTTGGGGCCTCCCAGCAGGCTGAAATAGTCCGCAACACTATAAATAGGGGCTTTGGATGAAGTCCCAGGGCAGGACGTTGCTTTCCCTTCCTCCACTGGCTCTTAAATATAGTCCAAGTTAGAGCTACAAGGGCATTTTCCTTTATATGCCCTGAAACCACTTTGCCAACTTGCCAAGCTGTAAGCATCCCACCCCCATTCATTTTTTTGCTAAGTCATAATGATGCAAGATTTTGAGGCTTGTTGGGGGGTTCCCCCAGACCTGTGAATCCCAACTTTTGGGCCCTTATCTATTTTAACAAAAAAATTCTGAAAAAAAAATGATTCTGAGGATAAATTATGAATCACTGAATTTATTTAGGGATAAATCATGAATTATGAGGTTTATTGTAGAGGAAATTAAAATCCAGGGAGGAAGTTAGCTGAAAGACTCAAGCTGGAGTTTCTTGCCTGGCTGGAAAGGGAGAGGGGAGATGGAGAGACACCTACCAGTGGAAGGCAAAGCACAGGAACCAAAAGATCCCCTTCAAATGCAAGACCAGAGAGGGTTAAGAAATAGTGAGGGACTCAGAGATCCAAGATAAGTCATGCAAGTAAATGTAAGGACTGAGCTGGGGATTAGAATTTAGATAATGCAAAAATTCTAATGCACCTCAAAATTTAAGAAGTACCCAAATTCTTGTCTACACAGTTAAAGAATTAAAATCATAAACAACCAGAGGTTAAGCTATAGTGGGAGATTTTATTTAAAGGAAAATGGGAAGTTACAGAGTTCTCCAACTACCAGTGTGGGGAGAACACGTGGGAGAGGGTTTAGCAAAATCTATGCTCTTTAAACAGGCAGGAAAGAGAACAATAATAGAGGGCTCCCATCATGAGAGAAAAGGTTCATGTGGGGAGATCTTGAACCTAAGGGCTGAGGTGAGGGGCCTTACCTGGAAAATGAAAGTCTTCCTTCTAGGCTGCCATGTGGAAGAAGAGACTGGGCATTGTTTTAGTGACCTTTTTAAAACTTCCACCAGGTAAGTCGGAGAGATAGTTGATTGGTCTATACCTGACCAATCAGTTTTAGCATCTAGGTTTGAGCTCTGGCTAGAGACACCTCCTGCTCAAGGGGAGGGGGGTCTATGGAGCTTGTCTAACTCTCACATAAACAAAGTGAGAAGACATCCCAATCAAGACGCAAGTAGAGCAAGGAAATAACCAGGCTGAGAGAGGCAGGCTTTACATATGTGTTTAGGCCAGGTCACAGTACAATGGCTAGACTCCTTTCTACAGATTTAGGGTGAGCCTTGTTATCACTGGTATGCAAGGGAGAGACTCAACCTGTTGCTGGACTCAAGGGGCTAATCCAGGAAGAGTCAATACCTGATGGGCTTGTGGGCTCAGGAGGCTGACTCAGGGAGAGAGCTAAGGAAGAAGCAGGAAGAAGATGCTGGGGAGTGTCACTGGCAGCCATCTTGGATGAGATGGGCTCAGACGAAAGTTCCAGTTTTGCCAAGATGGACAGAATGGCATCTCATTGTTCCGTCTTTGGGCTTCTGTCTCTGACTACCTGTAAAAAGTTAACTTACTGCTGTGTCTCCTTCAATAATATATCCCATGTATGTGATGAACCCCAGATTTTCCCCTGGTTCACATGGGGTTCACCATCATGGTGGGTTACCATTAATGCTCAGTGCTTGACCTCTCAACATGTGACTTTGGATCCGCATTGCCCTTTTTTTTTGGGGGGGTTTCATGGTAGGGTCTCACTCTAACCCAGAGTTACCTGGAATTCACTATGTAGTCTCATAGTGGCCTCAAAGTCACAGCAGTCCTCCTACCTCTGCCTCCCAAGTGCTGGGATTAAAGGCATACACCACAATATCTGGCCTCAGCGCTGATCTTCTTAGAGCCTTATTTTCCTTATCTGTAAAATGTAACTGATCATAACTCTGAACTTAAGTTTCCAGGGCCAGGGTAGAGGGTAAATGAGAAAAACACACACGAGCAGGACTGGCCAGATGGTTTGCAGGACCCAATGTAAAATGAAAATGCATGGCCCCTTGCTTAAAGTTATTAAGAATTTCTAGGGGATGTAGCTCAATTAGTAGAGTGCTTGTCTAGCATGCAGGAAGCCCTCGGTTCAATCCCCAGCACCAAATAAAGCTTTCTTTAAAGCTTTTCTTTAAAGGGCTAACCATCTTCATGTCAAGGGAAAGTTTGTGGGTAATCTCACAGCTTCAGTTGAGTCTCTCTGGGTGAATAACAAACCATCCTAGTATTTGCTGATGTAAATCCATTACGCTTGACTATTTTTTTAGGATTCTGTGTGAGATGAGAAACTCCCCCAAGGTTTCATTTTTGTCCAAGGTCAGCTGGCCACCAGGTCCAGCTGTTGACTGGGCCCCTTTATTTTTCATGCCACCTCTATAGTACATGTGTGAAGGTCAGAGGACAACTTTTGGGTTATTTTTTGCCTTTCCACCTTATTTGAGGTGGGGTTTCGTTATCTGGATCCTTCCTCTACTGTTGTTCTTTGCTGTGCTCAGTGTGGTTTCCTAGGATAATCTCCTGTCTCCACCTTTATCTCCTTGTCAGCTTGCTGGGATAACAGAAGCCCACCACAGCTTCCAGCTTTTTACTAGAGATCTGGGGAGGATAAAATTCAGGTGCTCAGGCTGAGCCAGGGAAGTTATTTTTCTATCTGAAGTTCAATTTTCCTCATTGAAAATGGTGAGGACAATCATTCCTACTTCATAGATTTCTTCTGATAATTAATGGTTAGTACACACAAAGCAGCTTGAATAGCGCCTGCATTACAGTCATAAAAACACTGCATGAATGTCAGCCCTGAGCACTAATGGGAAGGAAGAAATCAAAGCACTGTGTAATCACATGGTATTTAGCACAGTTCACTTTCTTGACATTTAACCCTCTAAATCACTGGCAAGTTTATCAAATGCCTTACATGCTTTTGTGACTTATTCATTCCCTGATCATTTGGGAAAACAGGTACCCAAAGTTCTCTGAACTTCTGAACTTTATCTGAAGTTCATCACTAAGATGTTGGGGAAATTCCATGCCTTCCAAGTCCGTACTGTGATCTGGCTTTACTCTGAAAGGGACTTGAGTACAGAAGAGGTGTGGCTTCCTGGGAGAAGGCCTTCTCAGACTTGGCACTGTGTGTCTCCCACCGAAGGCAGCTGGTGTGCATGAGTCACACAGCCCCTGCCTTCCTAACCATGCACTAATCACACCAGAGGCCCTTTTTGGCTCACATTTTGAGGATTTGCAACAATCCACATGGCATTCATGTAGGAACTGAAACAGAGCTGCACAGCTGTACAGATGTCAGTAGCAAATCTTGTAACATTAAGTTCATTTTCAGAATCTCTTCCAGGGGAGCAGGTTTCCCTAACTCCTGAGAATCACCAGGATTCTGGCTGAATGTATGGAAGTCTTGGTTCCACCTCGAGGTGTGAATTAGAACATCCAGGGCAAGGGTCCTAGATTCTGTCTTAAATGCCCTGACATCAGTGTCACTGGTTGAGTTTCAAAATTGTGTTTTTAAAAATTGCTTTTCCAAAATTGTCTTAATAGTTGTTGTAGTCATCTTTTTCATTGCTGCACAGAAAAGAACTCAACCAAAGCTACTTGTGGAGGGATGGGTTTATTTTGGCTTACAGACTTGAGCGGAGACTCCATGATGACAGGGAAAATGACAGCATGAGCAGAGGGGTGGACATCACCTCCGCCACAGCACTGCAAACAGCGGCAGAAAAGTGTGCCAAACACCAGCAAGGGGAAGCTGTTTTATAACCCAATAAGCCCGCCCCCAACAACACAGCTCCAGTGAGGTAAAACCCAAACTGCCATCAGCTGGGGATCTATCATTCAGAACACATTCATTTGTTTATGGAGGTCACCTGGATCAAACCATGACAATAGTGATACATATAGAGCTAGAATAGGCAGTTGTGGAAGCTAGGAATTGTAGTTCCAAATGCTTACTGAAGGTGTGAAGGCCGGTCTTGGCAAATTATACCCAGTGTACCAAATCTAGCCCACTGCCTATTTGTTGTTTAATAAAGTTTTATTGTTGTTTGCTTGCTTTTGTTTCTGTATGTATATTTGTTTTTTGGTCCTGGGGATTGAATCTACAGCTTCATGCATGCCAGGAAAACACTCCACCACTGAGTAATATAGCCTCCCTTACTTTTTATTTTGAGACAGGATCTCACTAACCTGCTTAGGCTGGCCCTGAACTAGTTATCCTCCTGCCTCAGCCTCCTTATTAGCTGGGATAAGCATGCCCATGTCGCCAGGCTGCAGACGAAGTTTTACAGCAGCTCAGCGTACCTCTGTGGTTGCTTTTGCATTGCACCAGGAGCATCCACTTATTATGACAGAGGCTGTATGGCCCACAGTGGTACAGATACCTACTATTTGTCATTCCAACAAAAAAGTTACTAGGTAAGAGACATGACTTCAGACCAGGACCCTCAATGGCTCATAATTTAGAAAATAAACCACCAAAGAAGAGGGGACTCAGCAGAGCAGCTACTGGAAAATTCAGGCCCCAAGTATAGCAATTTAAGTTTGTGAAATGAGTATGTTTAAGATGATTATATAGATTTACTAGGAAAAAATATAGGCCTTGCTGAAAGAACAGGTCAGTATGAAAAAATGGGCGAAATTCAGATTTGAAAAAAAATCAAGTACGCTTTCAGAGATGAAAACCAGGGAGTGAATGGACTGAAGTAGTGTGTGGCCAGTCAGGGAACATTGCCCCGTGTCTGTTAAACACAGGTTCCCGGGGCCCAGGCTCTAGTGCTTGCAGACTCAGCACGGTTTGGGTGGAGCTATGAATCTGCATTTCTGAGAAGGTCCTGGGATATGGTGCTTGCTGATCCATGGACCGTATTTCTGGTATGAGCTAGCCAGCTGACAGACACAACCAGAGGTTCTGTTAGCAGAAGTTAGCAAACTGGGAGTCAGATGTAGGGGAGAAACAGAGAGAGGAAAAAGTATGGAAGAAGAAGAGGGGAGGAGGGGACAAGGGAAGGAGAGAAACAGCAGCTAGAGGACAAGCACAGAAGGAGGCCGTCCCACCATTGTCTAACTGGAATTCTAGAAAGAGGCAATGGAATGAGTGATGGAGAAGCCATGCTCCCAGATGTTGATACTATTCCAAAAATCAAAGAAACATGCATCCAGAGCCAGCTGACTAAAGACAAAGCCAAATCAAAGTGCTTCATGGGAAAACTTTGGAACACTGAAAGCAACTCGTACAGGAAAGATTCCTTACAAAGGGGAAACAAAGGACTGATTACAGACTTCCAATCATAGCAATCTATGCGGGAAGACAGCGAAGTGCCATGTCTTCTAATCCCGAGAGAAAACAACATGGAACCTAGAATTATATACCCACTCACCTATCACTCAAGAGTAAGAGCTATAAATAAAGCCTTTTCCAGACACATTTCACACTGAAGGAACTTCGAAAAGAGATATTTGAATAAGAGGGAAATTGAACCCATAAGGAAGGAGTGGATACAAGAAACTATGTTGAACAAGGAAGCTGGTCGATATAAGTCAGGCTTAGCTTAGCTGTGGGAGGTTAGAAGAGCAAACTAAAAAGCTAGACAAAGAAAATGAAAGCCAACTGCAGGAAGATTGGAGGTGAAGCATTCTGAAGTCCTATATTATTTGGGAGGAGCCTTGTCAAGTTCGTTTTTTACTTTTAGTTTATTACATTATAGGAACTTTATTTTCATTTTGTAATTTGTTTTTTCTTTCTTTCTTTCTTTCTTTTTTGGGGGGGGTTTGGTTTTTTTGAGAGAGGATCTCTCACTAGCCCAGGCTGACCTGAATCCACTATGTAGTCTCAGGCTGGCCTCAAACTCACAACGATGCTCCTACCTCTGCCTCCCATGCACCACCACACCCAGTTTGTTTGCTTCCTTTTGATTCAGGGTCTCACTGTACCCCAAGTTGGCCTTGAACTCATGGTGATCCTCTTAGGTCAGCCTCCCGAGTGCAGGGATTAAAGGCATGAGTCACCGTGTCTGGCTTCTGTTGTACTTTTTCATAGCAACTTTTAATTTTTAAAGACAAAGTTTTGCTACGTAGTTCAGATTGACCTCAAACTCACCATGTACCCAGGCTGTCCTCTGGAATCAGAGGGATTCCTGGCATGCACACCACAGATGGCTTATAGCAACATATTACAGGCATAGCAGTTCATGCCTATAACCTCAGCACTTAGGAGACTGGAGGAGCTCAAGTGTGAGGCCAGCCGTGCTACCTAGCAGGAAATTGTCAAGAGAGATAGAAGAAGGAAGGAATGAAAGAAGAAAATGGAGGGAGGGAGGGAGAGAGGGAAGGAGGGAAAAGGAAAGAAGAAAGGGTAGAAGGAAGGGAGGGAGGGAGGGAGGAAGAAAGGAGCTGAATTTCAAATCAGTAGAAGGAAATGATTCTAATATAGAAAATCAATATATTAAAAATCAAGAAAGAAAAATATGTAGAGGCATAATAAAAAATACGGAGATGGAATGATTGCTCAGTGGTTAAGATGCTTGCCTGCAAAGCCAAGTGACCCAAGTTCAATTCCCCAGTACCCACGTAAAGCCAGATGCACAAAGTAGTGCATGTGTCTGGAGTCTGTTTACATCAGCTAGAGGCCCTGGTACTCCTATTCTCTCTCTCTTCTCTCTGCTGGTAAATAAAATAAAATAAATAAATAAATATGGGAAAGAGGGGTAAATACAAATACGCCAGCAGCCATAGTAAATGTAAGCAAAAATAACCGCTTCTCTGATTTTCACATGGAATTATGAAAGAAATCTGCCTCTTTGAAGGAGGTCCAGACAGTAGAAAATGACCCAAACTGGTTGTCCTGTGAAGAGATGAGAAAAGATCACTAAGTGCAAGGACAGTGATTCACCATAATGAATAGCACAAACATAGACTGCAAAGCAAGAAGTATTCTTAGGGCCTTACTTAATGATAGAGGAATGTGCTATGTTTTGTTCATTGAATCTTTTTTAATGCCATCTACACCCACCTGATTGAACTGATTACTCACTAATGTGCCAACACCCACTGTTGGAAACATGCCATCCTAGAACAAACCTAAACCTCCCTGAAGTCCCAACCACTCTGAGGCACACTGTCAACCAGTAGCTAGGGTATAGTTCCTTGACACAATAAGAAACTCTAATAACTTCCAGAATAAGATACTAACTTGAGCTTGGTTTTGTTTTGCCAAAGATCTGATAAGAAACCACAGTGTCCTTACAAAGGAAAACTTGAATTCACTGGTTAGGACCTCTGGATATTTTATTAGGTAATAGAAAGGGGTTTTGCAAAGGTATCTTTCTTGCATTTTGAAATTGGACTTTCCTGAGTATAAAGTCTGCCAGTCTAATCATTAGTACATCAGGCCATGGCAAAGACCTTATCAGAACCTTCTGGGAGGTATGCGATCTTGGGGGCAGCACTTGTGAGCATCTCCGAAAGGCCTGTACATTAGGCTGCTTCTCAAGCAACTGTAATAGATTAAGCACTTTCCTCCAGGGCAATCAGGAAAGCTCCAGAGAATCATCTGGAGAGGGCAGCTGTTGCTATGTTATTGTCTGTTTTGCCAAGAAGCAGGGAAAACAACTGAGCTCAGAGGAATTCCAAAGTAGAGATCCCCGAAAGGCAATTGCAGGGTTCCAGCAGCCGCTTCCCTCTTCTTCCTGCCCTCACCCACCCCAAACAGCTCTAGTCCCTCTCCACCAGCTGGCCAATGCCTAAAGCGTCATTTCTGTGTCTCATACATCATCAGCCTGTGGGAGGAGACCTCACTTTCGATTTTATGAATCATTGGCTCCTCAGTTTTGGCTTCATGTCCTACAACATCTGTAAGAGTTGCTAACAGAGCTGGAAACGAGCTTTAAGAATTGATTTAAGAAATTGTTAACACATGGAGAGATTGCTTACTATGTGCAATATATACCCTTTTTTTTAGCATTTAGATGTATTATCACCACTTGCTTTTGTGCCGACCCAATGAAGTCAATATTTTATCATACCCATTTTATAGATTAGGAAATTGAGGCTTGGCTAATGTTTTGCAGAGCCGAGATTCAGTCTGAGTGTCTGATTGGAGCTGGCTTTCTAAACCCATTTGGCTCCATGTGTTACCTAATTGGAAGAATTTGGGGGTATTTTTAGAAAATTTGAGCCATGCTAGGAATGTAACTCAGTGGTAGAGCAATGTACTTTTGATCCCTGCAAAGTAAAATGAATGGTCAATTCCAATTGCCATCTGAATGCAGGAGCTTCTGTTCTGTTTTGGTTTGACCCCAAAGTCACATCCATAATGTGTGCAGCTCCTGCCGTGTGCATCTCTCTCAGAAAAGCAAATGACCTCCACACCATAATTTAACAAAGCTAAGTGGAAAGCAAGCCCCTGGAAGGGGAGGGAACCTTTGTTGGGCAGTACAACTGTTTGTGGTATTTGCTGATGGGCAAAACTACTGCCATTTAAAGCGTTTCCCTAATCACGACTAGAGTGGTGGAATTAGCCCAGTTCAATGGGTCTCCCCAGCCCACAAAAACATTCTCTAGAGCTCCAGGCCTCCTGGCAACAGCTGGTCACTCACACAACTAAGGCTGTGCTCTGCCTCCAAAAACAGCACCCTGAGGCACACTAACAAAGTCAAGGCAAAGACAGAAGGGTCTCTGGCCCAATAGGGGATCACATTACACTGTCAGCGAGGCCCTATGGACAATCACAGGCTTCCAGAATGATAGATATTTAAGCAAAACCATGTGCACAATTGTTCACAGACACTATTCACAATAGCCAAAAAGTGGCAACCACTGCAGTCCCCATGAAGACATCAGCATACGGTGGTATAACCACACAATGGAGTAGTATTCAGGAAGGAATGTGGACAAACCTTAAAATGCTGTGTATGTGAAAGACTTTGAGCACAAAAGGCCTCCATGGGTATATGACTCCATTTACTGAAGGACTCAGAATAGGAATTCAGTAGATAGGGGTGGGGAGGAGGGAGGGACTTGGAGGGACTGATGAATTGGCACAGAATTTCCTTTAGGGGTGATGAAAATGTTCTGGAACTGGATGACTGGGGATGGCTGCACAACCTTTTTTATCGTTTTTATTGGCTTAAAATTATATACATTAACACAATAGTATGCTCAATATCATAGGTTATTAGATAAAGCCATTGAGTTCATGATGGCATTCCCTCATGCATTAGTTATTCTCCCCCCCATGACTCTTACATTCTTTCCACCCCCTCTTCCGAAAATTTCCCTGAGTCATAGTGGGTGAATTCAAATTTTGCATAGTTACTAGATTTGTAAGAGTCTCTAGATTTGTGTTTTGGACAATTTTGGGCACCCTTGGTGCCTCTCTCCATTGACCTTCCTTAAGTTATCTGCCTTGCTGTGAGAATAGATCTTTTGCTTGTCATCCCACTTCCTTAGAGGTTGTGTTAGGGCTTTACATGGATCATCTCCTGCTTGGGTGCCCCCCATCAAATCAGGTCCCTTAGGTGGAGTTCGGTTGTCCTCGCTTCTCATTGCTTTCTGAAAAATACAAACAAAGTCTCCAGCGGAGATTGAGATTATTGGTCAATTGAGACAAATATTGCTAGGTTGGTGAGTGTTTGGAGGGTGTAGCCTTTCTGAAGACCTATGAATGGTTAGTGAGGACTTCCCCACAGAGATGGGGTTCTTGGTCCCCATTCAAGGTTGCCTTGGGTCCCTGTACCAGTCAGGGGTTCCCTGCCTCTGAGAGAATCTCAAAGCCAATTAGCCAGCTGTTGATTACCTACCTGGGTTGGGCACACTATTGCACAGATGGGCACTACTTGACTTGCTTGTCTGTGTCATATAGCAGTGTGTTCTGCACTCTCAGGCCATCGGTCGGTGTAACTTGAAGATGCCTCCTGCTCTCTCAGAATGTCATTGGTCTGGTTCCCCTGACATCTTGTGCAACACCTTTTGGCATTACCCAGGCTGCCCTTCTGGGAACTGATTTTGTTTCTGGATTCAGCAGGGTCTCTCTGTGTTGTTGCACAACCTTCTTAATGGACTTAAGGCCATCAAATAGCCACTGTAGATGGTTAAAAGGATGGGTTTTATGTTATGTAGATTTTACCCCAAGTAAGTAAAAAAGACAACATCTGGTGAACTGATAAGGGAGGCACAAGAAGGAAGGATAGTTCTGGGGCCAAAGGGAGCCAATGGGGAAGCCTGACATCCTAGCCCTTTGGAACACTGCTTGTGTCCTAGGGATGTGGATGCATGGGTGGCTTTTAAAAGGATTGCAGTGATCTAGCAGGAAGCCCAGTGACCCAGGTGGGAAGTCTCAAGCCAGTGTGGCCTGAACAAACAGTTGATCCAACCCTGCTTGCCTGTCATCATGGCATGATGGTCTCCCTTAGATAGGCCTTGCTGTCTCTCTGAGCTGCCTTTGGTTATTTCCTGTAAATGCTAGTTCCTGCTGGCTTGTGAGGTTCCCATTGCTGCTTGTGCCCCTCCCACCAGTTCCTGAGAACTGGTCAAGGCTGGGATCAAGAAGAGAAAAGAAGCAGATCACTGCTTTGGCACCCGGAAGCCCTAGAAAGACAGAGAGACCACTGTCTAGAAGGAACTTCCCCAGGTCCACATGCTGATTCCAATCAGGGGACTCTTCATCAGACTATAAAGATATCCCTCATTTTAAATGAATGGAGCTGATCACAGAAGGGAACCCACAAAGTAGCAATCTTTAATAGTTAATCCCAAAAGCTATGTGGGCATCACTGTGGAGACCTCTGGACATCATGGCCATTCATTTCCCAGAATGTCTTTGGCTAGTTTAACTTCTCTTTTAAGATAAACTTTACACACATCCACATATATAGTTACCAACTTCCGGTCTTGGGGCCAACTTTTCAGCACATGTCCCTCCCACAAAAGCTAGTAGAGCAGTTGGAAGATAACTTGGGATGGAAGGGGGAGTGAGGGGCTATGGACTTTCTGTCCCTTCTACTATATCTCCCTGTCAAATCTCTCTCTCTCTCTCTCTCTCTCTCTCTCTCTCTCACCATCCAATTGGGGCTGGAGGCATGGCTTAGTGGTAGAATACTTGCATGATATGTGCAAGGCCCTGGGTCTCATCTCCAGTGCTGCAAAAAATAATTTTACAAATAAATGTATTTACTTTATAAAGGTCTTTCATTGCAGATTTAATAAGCAAATGTTTGGGAAAATGGAGAGAGAGGACTGAAGGTTTATGGGGGTTTTGTAGGTTCGCTGTGATCCTGAGATCCAAGAACTGCGTAAGTGGCAGAAGAAACTGCGTGAAGACAAGCACATCCGCCAGCGAGTGAAGGTATTCTGGACCAAACAAGAACAGAAAGGTCAGTTCTGGATCTGCAGTCCTGAGTTTATTCCGGAAAGGTTGATTCTTACTGCAGGCTCAAGAGGGAAGCCAGGAGGTTTATCGAACTCCATGTGTGGGTGTGTGGTGGGGGAAGGAGTGCATATGAAGACTGCAATGACAGGGTTGACAGTATGTAATTCTCCTGGTCATTTTCCTCCCTTGGGGACAATTTCAGTGTCACCTTGTATAAGACATCAAGATTAACCCACTGGGTTAATGTGACTCGTGGTAGTTATTCTCTAAGTTGTTGATTGTGAGTCTGAATTGAAATGGAATTTTATGCTTGTCTTCTCTTTTTTTGTGGTTAATTTTACATGTCAACATGACTGGGTCAAGAAATGCCCAAATAGCTGGTAAGTGTTATTTCTGGGTATATCTATGAAAGTGTTTCCAGACATTGGATTTGATTTTGACCTGGTGGGCTAAATCAAATGTATGTATGGCCCTTCCCAGTGCCTAGGGCCTGAACAGCATAAAAGGTAAGGAAGTTTGTGCAAACTCTGACTGTCTGAGCTGAGACATAGGTCACCTCCTGCCTCTGGGGTCTGGTTCTCAGGCTGCAGGCCTGGACAGGAATAGATACCATGGACTCTCCAGCTCTCAAACCTTTGAACCACACCACCATATGCCTAGGCTCCCAGCTTGCACCTGGCAGATGGTCGGGCTTTTGAGAGCCACTTATTGTAATATCTATCTTCCTTATGTTTAAGATTCCTTAAAAGTTTTCTGTAAATGTAAATTATAAGTATATAGTCTATTAGTTCTGTTTTTATTAAGAACTCTAATCTGTCTTTGAGAAATTTAAGACATGCACATACACATAAAAAGTGTCAAGAAGAACTTGCACCTCTTACTTGTCATGCCCAGCTGTCACTATTTTGCCCTCTTTGCCTTCATTCTTTCTAAAAAATATTTTGTTTATTTATTTGCAAGCAGAGAGAGAGACAGAGAGAATTGGTGAACTCCAGACACATGGGCCACCTTGTACATCTGGCTTTACCTGAGCACTGGGGAATTGAACTCTGGGAGTTAGGTTTTGCAGGCAAGCATTTTAACTGCTGAGCCATCTCTCCAGCCCTCTTTTTTTTGTTTTTAAACTTTAATCTACTACATATTTATACTAGGAAAATTATAAAAAGAGTTGCCAAAAAAAGAATGCCAGAAATCTCACCATGATTGATTGATATGTTGGTGTTTTTCTTGCTATACTCTTTCCAGAACAAAAGATACATGTATAAACATCTGAATTTCATTAAAATGGGGTTATGCATATATTTGGTTACATAATCTTTTAAAAATATTTAATTTATTTAGCAGATATATATATATATATATATATATATATATATATATATATATAGAGAGAGAGAGAGAGAGAGAGAGAGAGAGAAAGGGAGAGAGATAAAAAGAGAGTATGGGAGAGAGTATGGTCATGCCAAAACCTCTAGCAACTGCAAATGAACTCCAGATGCAGTTGCTACTTTATGCATCCATCTTACTTGGGTACTGGGGAATTGATTAATATCAAGAGAATGGTGTCATGACGGTTAACCATGGGGATTTATTTCACCTTAGTGTCTAGAAGGATATTATGATATATTTTCAAATTGAAAAGAAATGACAAAACTATAATCTTTCATCAAAGTTTGTGTGTGGGGGGAGACACACACACACACACAGAGAGAGAGAGAGAGAGAGAGAGAGAGAGAGAGAGAGAGAGAGAGAGGGAGAATGAAAGGGAGAGGTCCAAGCCAAACAAACATGGCAGTTCTTTGGGGGTTTGGCTTAGAGGGGAGGAGGTGAACTGCTGGAATCTTTGAAATCAGCACATAGTGCTTTATTATTATGAAAACCGATGAAAAACAGTCACAGGTAGCTTCAGTGGGCCACAGGCTGTCCGTGCTTTGGGTCCTGTCTTCATCCCCTCAGAGGACTGTTGTCCCCTGGTTTCTTTTCTGTTCCCCCTTTCTCATCTTAGAGTCTAAAGTTTTCTCCTCTTCTGCTCTGTGGCCCTCTTCCTCGTCCTCCACATCTGGGTATCTCCTCAGAGAGGACTTCCCCAGCTATCTTAGTAACAAGAGCCAGCTGACTGGGAAACCTGAAGATAGTTTGGTCTAAACATAAGTTTTTTCTGTCTCCCCAGTACCATCTTGAACCCTGCTCTTTAACATGTCCTCAAACTGAAGGACATTTTACAAAGTAACTGAATTTTCAATAAGGCCCATGTCATCTAGGCTTAGTGGCATAGGTCTATAGTCCTAATTTCGCAGGAGGCTGAGGCAGGAAGATGGCTGGTTCAAGCCAGCCTGAGGAACTTCCTGAGTCCCTGTCTGTGGGTGGGGCTGGAGCTGTCTCAATGGTGCTTGCCTAGTATATGTGAGTCCTGCATTTGATCCCCAGCATAACCCCCTCAAAAAAGCAACAAACGACCCTCCCAAAGAGAACCAGCCCATATGAAAAAAACATAGAGATTCAAGAAAGAAGTCATATAAAAGCTAAATGCAGCATAGGCTTCTATATGGGATCCTCTTGATCCTGGAACAACAAAAACATTCTATGAAGGACACTAAGGAGATAGTAATCACTGAATACAGGTTTTGTGCTAGATAATTACTTATCACTGCTAAATTCCCTGATTTTGATCAGTATACTCAAGTTAGATTAGAAATCACCTTTTTTTGTGTGCACACATGCACGTGTATGTATGTGTGTGTGTGTGTGTGTGTGTGTTCATTTGTATGTGGGTGCATATGGAAGCCAGAGGTTGACGTTGGGTGTTTTCCTCAATCAATAAGTCCTCTCATTAAACCCAGAGCTCACTAATTGGGCTAGACCAGCTAGCCAGCAAGCCTTGGGTATCCTCTTGTCTCTGAGTCACCAGCACTGGGATTGCAGTTGCACACAACCATCCCCAGCTTTCACGCCCACCTGGGGATCAGAACTCAGGTGCTCATGCTTATGTGCTAAGCACTTTACTAACTGAACCATCTCTCCCCAACCCCCTTTTTTCTTTTTTTTATAAATATTTTATTTACTCATTTTCAAGCAGAGAGATACAGAAGAGAGAGAGAGAGAGAGAGAGAGAGAGAGAGAGAGAGAGAGAGAGAGAGAGAGAGAGAGGCCTATGTGGGTCCTGGGGAATTGAACTGGGGGCCTTAGGCACTGGAGGCAAGTGCCTTAACCTCTGAGCCATCTCTCCAGCCCCCCTTTTTTTCTTTAGAAACAAAAGTTTAGTATATTGCAAGGGACAGTGCTAGGCAGTAAGTAACAAGAGTGCCACCTGCCAGAACCACCATATTCTCAGGCTATGTGCAAAAGTTTTAGGGGTCAGTGGGACAGGATATGCTGAATAATCTTAAATTATTCAGAAAAAAATGTTTGACACATTCTCACATTTATAGATACAGATAGGTACCTACAGAGAAAAATAATGCAAATGTGATGAGATATTTAAAAATTGGCACATGTAGTTATTTGCACAATTGTGGCAACTTTTTCTGTACATTCGCAATTATTTTATAAAAGCTTTTGCATGCCTCCCCTTCTGAGACCACCAGTGCTTTGGGAGTGTGTGTTCATGTCAGCTTCCTGGGGCTTGTGCATAGCCAGGATGGAGAGACCAGGACATGCAGTCTGCACATGGCTGTGCTCTCTTGAAAGCAGGAGTCTTGGGGTGCCGGTCCTCAGCACAGGGCCGTAGCAGACACGCCAGTGATGCATCCGTTCATTATTTACTTGGCACACTTTTGATTTTCCCATCAGAGTATAAGTTCCACGAGGCCAGCAGCCCGCTTTGCCTGGCTCACCCCCGTAGCAGCTCCTGACACAGAGCAAGCACTGAATCAGTGGATGAATGAATGGTGTGTAAGGCTCGAACCAGTCAACATATAGAAAGTGCCCAGTGTAACCTGGAAGTACACCATGTTGGCAGCTTTCATGTCACTTACAAAGACGCAACTCAAGCCGACCCATTGCTGCTGTTCAGCTGCCTTGGCTCAGCCCACCCCATTCAAAATCCAAAGGCACTGGGCTATAATCAGGTCACAGAAAGGGCAGCGCCTGTTTGTTGCTGGTGTCAACTTGCTGTTGGTTGATGGATGGGCTACCTTGCCTTGGAGCAGGAAGAACAGAGCGGCCAGCAGGAGGGCCCAGCAGAACCTGGGGTCCCATTCTTGTCTCACCACCTTGCCAAGACTCCAGGAGGCACCCCTTCTTGTAAGAGGGGGGTCTTCAGTAGATGTTCCAATTTGAACTGCTGGTGAACCCCTTTATGCTGACTGAGACTGTGAGATGACCTTTGAGAAAAATAAAATAAGAAATAAGAATTCTGAAGACTGAGCTGGGCATGATGGTGCACACCTTTAATTCCAGCACTCGGATGGCTGAGGTAGGAGGATCACTGTGAGTTTGAGGCCAGCCTGGTACTACAGAGTAAGTTTCAGGTCAGGCTGGGTTAGAGTGAGACCCTTCCTCAAAAAAAAGAATTCTGAAGACTGTCCCAGGTCTGTGGTCAGTAAAAAGTCAAGATAATATATTAGTTGCTAAAAGACCCCATGTTGGAATTAGGCACACCTGTCTCTGGAATCCTATGTACCATTTCTCTCCATATGATCCTGACCTTGTTAGCTTCATTAAGCCTCAGTTTCCCCATGTATAGAATAGGACTTCTTATAGTCTCTGTCCCATCCAGTTGTTAAAGGATGACGGAGAATGCACTCTGGCACACATTGATATCAGTGTTACATATCATTATAGTAGTAGTGTTGAGATGTCTGTATGTTTTTCAGCCGGATTGTTTTCCTCTGACAGAGCTTCATATTTGTCTTATTCATTATGTCACCCTAAACTTCGCCAAGGGCCTGGACTGGAGCAAGTAGCACGTCTGTGCATGAATTTGCCTGGGGCTCATTTTTCAGAAGAAATAGGAGGCTCAGGAAGATCAAGGACTTGTCCAAGGTCTCTGAGCAGTGGAGAGCCTGGGGCTGAGCTAATCTTCACTTTCTTGCATTCTAACACATGCTTCAAGAGAGAAGCAGAGACAAGCGGTGTCCTCTTCTTTCTTTCTGTGGTGCTGTGGTACTGGCAAGCACTCTGCCACCGAGCTGAACCCTCAGCCCTCTAAGCTGCTTTCTGAGATTTTGCCATTAGACCAGATTCTCTGAATCTTCTTAAACAAGACATGCTATTGTGTTCTATTCCTTATTTTTTTGGATGTTGGGGTGTTGGGATTCCTGTTGCTTGTGTTTGCATTGACTGAGGTCTCTAGGCTATGGCTGATTTTAGAGGAGCAGGTGCAATGTGACCTCGTGGTGGTGAGCGCTTTATGCTTCCTTTCAGGATCACCATGCTGAGTCATTTGTGAAGTTTATGGACATAGAGGGGGTTCCTGGTTTCTACCTTATAAATCTTGGTAGTATAGAGGGTTAGAAAATGTATTTCTCTATCATACCTAAAGACCTCCAGTGCAGCCATTTGAAAACAACGTTAATCATAAGCTAATGATCCTTTAGACTTGCCATTTAAAAATTGTGCAGTGTGGGGTATGCCAGCACACACCTTTAATCCCAGCACTTGGGAGGCAGAGGTAGGAGGATTGCAGGGAGTTTGAGGCCAACCTGAGACTACATAATGAATTCCAGATTAGCCTGGGCTAGAGCCAGACCGTACCTCAAAAAAAATTTTTTTTTGCACAGTGATTGCAATCTTTCAACTTCATTTAAATATACAAATTTGGGCTGGAGAGATGGCTCAGCAGTTGAGGCACTTGCCTCCAGTGCCTAAGGCCCTGGGTTCAATTCCCCAGTACCCACATGGGCCAGACCCACAAGGTGGTGGCCCTGGTGCGCTCTCGCTCGCTCTCGCGCTCTCTCTCTCTCTCTCTCTCTCTCTCTCTGCCTGAAAAATGAATAAATAAAAATATTTAAAAAAAAAATAAATATACAAATTTAAGGAAACAGATCCAGCAAGACTACTTTAAGGTATTCCCATTTTATCTACACTGTGCTCTGGTATTTAAAGTATGACAGATTTTCATCTCTTAGAGCAGACTCGTGCAGACAGAACGTCTGAGGGAGAGGGACATCAGCTGTCAGGGTAGAATCCTGCTCATATATAGTTGGTCTCATGTTACACTGAGACATGGGCCACTGCCCTAAACAATTTTTCTTCTAGTGCAGAAGCAGTATGAAGTTATCCCTTAGCCTCTTATCCAGAAGGACAGGTGCAGGGATTATTTTTAAATCTGGGTGTTAAGAATTTAAGCTAGGGGCTGGAGAGATTGCTCAGCAGTTAAGGCACTTATCTCCAGTGCCTAAGGCTCCTTGTTCAATTCCCTAGTACCCACATAAGCCAGACCCACAAGGTGGTGGCCCTGGTGCTATCTCTCTCTATCTCTATCTCTCCTTCTCTCTCTGTATCTCTCTGCTTGAAAATGAATAAATAAAATATTTTTTAAAAAAGAATTTAAGCCAATGCAATTCACATTCAGTGACCAAGTCATTTTTGAGATGTGGTCAAAAATCTCACCTCAAATAACATATTTTTAGCTTTGTATAGTCAATAATTCCTTATAAGTGAATGTTCATAACCAAGCAGAGAGGGTTCACATATTGGTGAGGACAAAGCCAAGAAATAAAAGGAGCAGGCAAGGAGAGCATGGTGCAATCTCCATGAGGCCCCCTTGAACAGACAGAGCGTGGGGATTTTATTTGGCAGGCTATACACATGGAATAGAAAAGCATTTCAAGAGCAGGCACATTTTCATCTGTTGCTGTTTTTGTTGTTGTTGTTGTTGTTTTTTCGAGGTAGGGTGTCACTCTAGCTCAGGCTGACCTGGAATTCATTCACTCTGTAGTCCCAGGCTGGCCTCAAACTCATGGTGATCTTCCTACCTCCCTAGTGCTGGGATTAAAGGTGTGCAATGCTACTCCTGTCCCAGGCATATTCTTTATCATGCTCAGTTTTAAGGCCATTGTTTAAGAAGAAAAACTGGCAGGATATATTTTAGGGCATCCTTAGCTTATAGTTATGGAATACCTGTTCAAAAGTTTAAAATTACAAACAAGAACACATCTAGGCGCTACACGATCAACTAGCCAGACCAGATGTGCCCTTTGGTGCAATTTCGGCATGGCATGGCTCTTAAGGGGGTAACCAATTGCTTTCTGATTGGATTTGAGGGCTGCTCCACAAGTAGGAACTCATGCCTGGTACTGAAACAATCAAAAACTTATGGCTGGGGAGGTTATAGATCTTAGCAGGAAGCTACTACTATTGTTTGGGTAAATAGGTATGTTGTGCCCATCAAATTGCCTTCTGGATATTTGTGCTTGTGCCCACAGATTAGTGCTGCTCTTGTCTGTGGTCAGAGAAGCTTCTTTTTGCAGTTGGTAGTGATTACCGGGGATACTCAACACTTGTCAAAGTGCTGAGAAGTGAATGTTGAATGCTCAGTCCTAAATGGGGCATCTGCATCACCCCACCAAGGCTCAGGAAGCATCATGGAAGAGGGGTCAGAAAGAGTGTAAGAGGCAGAGGAGGAGGAGTGCTGTGGTGTGAGATCTTCCAGACATGACATGGCTGTTGCACTCATGAACCCAGCTGCTGTGGTCACCTGCCCAAAATGAGTCCATCAACATTCTGTAATGATGGTGAAGAGGCTTATGAGATCTCCCTCCAGTTCTCCTGGAGGAGTTATTGACAGTCAGTGGTTTGGGGTGGGGTAGGGAGACATTTTCTTCAGTGGTATGCTGTTCATATATATATATATATATATATATATATATATATATATATATATATATATATATATATATATATATATATAAATGGCTCTAGGCATGCTCCCTTGCACTATAAAGATGGCAGACAGGAATGATTATGGGTATGCTCAGCTTGTATCAGGAACACCTGGGCATGCTCAGCCTTTCACAGAATGTTTTAGCTACAAAATCAGAAATGATAATATGAAGGCACATTAATATAAAAGTTTGCTCCAAAGGTACCTATCTCACTTAGAGGATAACATATCCACATTTTATTTGGGATTCTAGTATGAGCAGGAAAAAATGGAAGTCATTTCCAAAACATTAGATTACATTACACACACACACACACACACCATAAATTCAGATAAAGTTCTCATAATGTGTGTATATTTTTAATGCATGTAGAAGTTTTCCTTAAATAACTTTGTGACTTGGTATTTTGAAGAAAAGGTAGAGAATGTTTCAAGGAAATGTTTTGCTTTTTGTTTCCTCCATGTTTATTCACTGGTTTGTAGCTTACAGAGACACACAGTATTTTTAGGCCAATATGGTATTCAAGTTCAGGAAAAAATTAAGATGAGGGGAAAAAATAAAGCCACTAACTTCATTTAGGAAAATAGTCTTAACATTGAGACTGCTATAGATTTTTTTAAACTCTGAAATAGTAAACTGACAAACTTTGTATAGATTGGAATATGATCCAGGTGTACAACAACATAGTGTTTGAATTAATGTAAATACATATTGCATAATGTTAACCAAATTAACTAGCACACCAGTCATCATCCGCAGCTACCATTTGAGTATGTGTGCTGAGCACACTTAAAATCTGCTCTCTTTTCAGATTTTAAGTAAACACTACAACATTGCTAGCTATGGTCACCATGGTGCACTATAGATTCCCTGACTTTGTTAGTTGTGTAACTGAAAGTTTCTACTCTTTCGTTAACATAGAGGTTGCTTAGAGACAAGACAAAGAAGAGATACAATCTGTATCATAACTCACAGTATCCTTAAGAAAAAAAATACAAACCAGCTGTTAGGGAAATACTGAGCTCTTCCGTAATACACCAGGCAAGATAAATAATGGCCTCAAGTTATGTCCCTTCAATTATAGAAATGTGGTTGTGAGCTTCCTAGAAACCACAGCATAAAAGGAAATAGGATCGTTCCAGGTTTAATGTAACCTCAAGATTAATCAAATTTCTTAGAAGCACACACCTTCCTGAAGCTGAGATTTAATCTCTCACACATAAAGAAAGAGGCCATGTGTAGCATAGTGAATCCTGTCCTTTCCATAAACATGATGCTGACCTTTTCAGAGCTGTGCTTCCTTCTAGAGGGAAAAGACAATAATCTGAGGTCAGAGTGGAAGCAAGAAAAATTTCTTTTCCTTTTTGTAAATTCAGATTGTTCTGTTAAGATTTCCTTCTGTTAAAGGATGTTTGGGGGCTAGAGTTGTAGCTCTATAGTGAAGTACTTGCACATGTGTTAGGTCCTGTACATACACACCCACAATGCTCTTAAAATAAGAGCCCACACCACCTGCTTCTTACCTTAAGATGTTGCTGGGACCTAGTTCTTTCTTTCCTATTCTGTATAACTGAGTGCATCACCGAGAGCTCAGAATATGGCAGCTTAGAAACAGCTGCCATCTATTGGGCTTATACTGCACTTGTGTGCCAGGCACTGGATGGAGCACCTCCCATTTCCATATGGGCTCTCAGAAAAATACCTTTAGGGCTGGAGAGATTGCTCCATGGTTAAGGCACTTGCCTGCAAAGCCTAACAACCCGGGTTCAATTTTCAGTACTAACATAAAGCCAGATGCACAGAGGCTCATGTATCTGGAGTTCGTTTGCTGTGGCTAGAGGCCCTGGTGTGCCCATTCTCTCTGTCTGTCTGTCTCTCTTCTCTCTATCTCTTTCTGCTTGGAAATAAATAAAGAAACAAAGAAAGAAAAAGAAAAATGACTTCGTTTCCACTGGACAGATGAGGAAACCAAGGATTTGAATTTATATCTACCTGATACCAGGGCAGGTGAGCCCATCTGGCATCCCACAGGCGTGCAGCATGCTGGTCCAGTGCAAAGCTTTCCAGCAGAGCACCCTAACTGTTCAGGCTGGATAGAAGATGACATCTGTCCATGCCTCCCACCTCACACACTAACACTGAACTGACCACTAGCCATGGATATTAGGGTGGGGCACAGGACCAATACCTTGTGATCTGGAGAGACAACTTTCTTGGTGCAGGAATCCAACGTAGAAGGAATGTCAGGGAGGCTGTGCCTCTTTCCTTCCAAATAAAGCAGAAAAGTGATGGAGGGGGACACCCAATGTCTTCCCCTAGCCCCTGCATGTGTGTATGTGCACACACATCTGCACATCTACGTGCACACACCACCCCAAGTACATATGTACCAACCCCCCCAAAAAAACGCAAAAAGGTTCCATTTTGAGGGACTCATTTCCAGAGATGATCACAGTTATGTCAGCCCACAGTGTTTCCTCATCCATCCATCAACATGATTGTTTAAGTGGTTCACACGCATGCACACATACTTACACCCTTGATTGGTACTATCATCTGTTTCTCACTCGGAGACATATCACTGACATCTTTCATACTAATACATATAGATATGTCTTGTTATTATCTATGGCTCTATAAAATGATAGATCTATATCATGCTTTTTGTTTTACCCAATGCCTATGAATGGCTTGTATTTTGAATAAAGTTACATGTCTTTTTTGTGGTTCTGGGGTCAAACCCAGGGCCAGGCACATGCTACACAAGTGCTCATACTACTGAGTCATGTTCCTATTCTTGATTTTTTTAAGACAATATCTTGTTATGTAGCTCAGACTGGCTCAAACATTCAATTATGTCTCTACCTCCCGAGGGCTGGGATGATAGGTGTGTGCCACAACTTCCTATTCCCAAAACTCTTATTTTAGAATTCTTTTAAAAAACATTTTTATTTATTTATTTGCAAGCAAAGAGAGGCAGAGAGAAGAGAGACAGAGAGTATGGGTACACCAGGGCCTCCAGCCACTGCAAATGAACTCTAGATGCGTGTGCCTCTTTGTGTATCTGGCTTTATGCAGGTACTGGGGAAATGGAACCCAAGTCATGAGGCTTTGCAGGAAAGCACCTTAACCACTGAGCCATCTCTCCAGCCCACTATAGAGGCATTTCTATAGGACAAATTCCTAGAAGTAAAAGTGCTTGGGTGTAAGAACATCACATATTACACTTAGACAACCATCACCAAACTATTGTCCAAAAATGACGCATCAATCTATACTCAATGCCGTCAGCCCACAGGGACTTCTTATGGCTGATGGAATCTTTGGGCTTCAGTTTCTAAACGAGGTCATTGTTTTGATAACATCATGGCGCTCCAACAAGAATTACGTGTCTAACTTGCCATTTCCATTTTATGTACTTTTTCCTCTCATGTTTTCTCTAACACCAGTTCTTTTCCATTTTATCCCACAAAAGAAATAAGAATTTGATTACAAGAGCGCTAGTGACTTCGTTCTTATGTCTGATATCAATTCTATTTTTAAGACTTACCAGTGGGTGGAGATGTTTAGTTGACATCATTTTCACATATATCTTCTTTTAAATTTTTTTTCATTGAGAACTTTACTATATGAACATACTGCAAATTGGTCACATTCTATCAGGTTATCCTCTTATGTTCCCTGTCCCCTGACCCCATTCCACCGAGGGCCCTCCTCAGTGGGGTTTGTCAGTGTTCACTGTGGGGTCACAAGAACATCAGTCAATCTTTGTGTGAGGGACAATGCCTCAGAGTATACCTTCCCACCCTGTGGCTCTTACATTCTTTCTACCCCCTCCCTCTTCTTCAGTGTTCCCTATGCTTTGGAGGGCCTGTTATATGTCTCTTTTAGAGTTGACCTCTCAGAAGCCTCTTGAGGTGGTTTGAATTAGGTGTCTCCCATAAATTCATTTGTTTTAAATGCTTGATCCTTAGCAGTTTGGAAGGTGGAGCCTTGCTAGAGGTGTGTTGGGGGCTGACTTATGGGTGTTCTAGCCAGCTCCCCCTTGCTAGACCTTGGCTCACTCTCCTGTTGCTCTTTTCATCTGTTGTGCCAGAGGTGGTAGTCTCTGCTCATGCCAAGCTTTCCCCTGCCATCATGGAGCATCCCCTCACAACTGTAAGCCAAAGTAAACAACCTTCCTCCCAGAAGCTGCTTCTGTTTGGGTGTTTTCTCTAGCAAGGAGAAGGTAACTGCAACACCTCAGATTTTCTGCTTTGGTGGTTTTTGATTCTCCTCAGTGTCTACTGACATCTTCCTGGAATATCTTTTTATCTATTTAAAATTTGCAGACATTTGCATGGCTATGACATACCTTCTGCTGAAGTGGGTAAAGGTTCATACTTTTCTGCTGAGATTAAGAAAGTAAATGAGGGCCTGGGGAGATGGCTCACTTGGTAAAGTACTTCCTTCACAAGCAAAAGGACCTGAGTTCAACCCCCAGTACCCACATAACATGTTGGGCATGGTGGTGCATACCTGTAAACTCAGTGCTGGGTGCAGAGACAGGAGGATCATGGGTGCTCACCGGCCAACCAATCTAGCCTAGTTGGTGAACTCCAGGCCAATGAGAGACCCTGTCTCAAAGGAGGTGGATAGTACTCCTCAGGAACACTATGAGAGGTTGTCTTCTGTCCTCCACACACATGTACTCACATACATGCATGCACACACACACACACACACACACACACAAAATGTTAAATAGAAGATGTTTTCTTTTCCAAAAAATTTTTTTTTGTTGCTCAGGCTGACTTTATTTATTTATTTTGGATTTTCAAGGTAGGGTCTCACTCTAACCCAGGCTGACATGGAATTCACTATGTAGTTTCTGGGTGGCCCTGAACTCATGGCGATCTCCCTACCTCTGCCTCCCAAGTGCTGGGATTAAAGGCATGCGCCATCACTCCCAGATATAAGATGTTTTCCTTTTTTAATGGTTTGGTCCTAAAGTTCAAGATCCTAAATATGTTTATCCAAATGAACACTTGCAGTCTCATTTGCTTTGTTCTGCACCCCACTGTTTAGCATTCTTCTTTGTAATTGTGTAGGTGCAGAAGGCTTCTGTAAGATCTAGATACATCTAAAGAGGCTCATGAGCACATTGAACTTGGGTTTCCCATTTCTCAGCTGGGCGATTTTGAACCCTTGTCTTCCCCTCTCTGACTCCCATTAGTATAGTAAGAAAATGGCCATACTAATGTTATTAACCACCCTACATGGGGTTCTGTGGTGTCTGCCACAGAAGTGACTAGTAAAAAGAAGTGGTTATTATTGTTAAGCAAAGTGTTCAATGTTTAGTTAGTGTTTCCATGGTGGCTTTGGGGGTCTGCCAGAGCCAGGTTCTGCCTAGCCTTACTCTTGGGGTACAGATTTTCCTCTGTTCCATGGAGACAATTAGTGAGTCCTCCCTGGTCACCCTAGCTTGCTTCTCCCTCTACCCAACTTGTCTCCTCTAATGTCTCGTCTACAGTACGATTCAAAAAGACCCTGTCATCCCAAGTTTGTCTTACCACATGTGCCCCTGTGATGGGGACAGACTGAGAACCTGGAGTTGGTGCTGCCTCTCCTTCATAACAGCAGGAAGTAAAGAAACATGTCGTAGGGCCGGGAAGATGACTCAGTGGTTGAAATTGCTTGCTTGCAAAGCCTGACAGCCCGTTTGATTTCTCACTTCCCATGTAAAGTCAGACAATATGGCACATGCATCTGGAGTTTGTTTGCAATGGCAGGAAGCCCTGGTGCACCCATACTCACCCACTCTCTCTGTGTTTCTCTCTCAATAAAATAAAATAAAAACTAAAATGGAAAAAAAAAAAGTGTTTTGGCTGTCATTTGACCATGGCCATGACGATGGGTGTGGTTCCAAGGAAGCTGATCCCCAGGACAACCTGTAGGTACATCATGTGAGGCTACATATCACCCGTCTGCTATAGATCGAACTCTTCCTTTACACATTCCTTTTCGCTGGGTGAAGTATCTACCTTGGTCACTGTTGGTCATTTTTACCTGCTTAGTTCTTTTCAATCACCCAGGGCTTTAATGGATTATTATAGATACTGTCCATGGGTCCACGCTACGGACTTTTTTCTCATTCTCTGCTCTGCTTCCAGCAGATAGAGCAGCATCTAGAACATGGCAGGCATTCAAGAAATCTTTGTTGGTTGAATGAATGAATCAGTGTTACACAAGCCCCTTCCCAAATTGCCCAGCTTGGGTAAATGCGCTAAAGTAAACAAATCCACTTCCAAACAAAAAGGAAAATGATATGATTGTATATAATACACAAATGGATAAACACCAAAAGTTTACAAGTATACAAACCCAAAATGCTAAAAGTGATTGTATCTGAGTGGCAGTAATGCAGGCTATGGATGGACTGATTTCTGCCCTTCCTCCTTCTTTCCTTCTTCCCTTCCTTCTTTCTTCTGGGTATTGAAACCCCGGTCTTCATGAATGCAGGCAAAGAAGGATCCTACTATTGTGCTACATCCCCAGCCATTGCTCCCCCCCCCCCAAATTGAGATACAGATGATTATTTTTGTGTTTAAATTTTTAAAAATTATTCGTGTGTAGGTATGGGTGCGTGCGTGTATCAGCGTGCCAGGGCCTCTTGCCACTGCAAACGAATGCCAGGCACTTATGCCATTCTTTGTGTCTGGCTCATGTGCACTGGCAGGCTTTGTAAGCAAGCACTTTCTCCACCCTCCCAGCCCGTTTTCCCATCCGCATTTCCTACACCTGTCACAGTAGTCACAATGTGCTTACCTGAAGGCAAGTGTCATTCCAAGCACTTCACTAGTCCATTAGCTGATCTTAACATCAGCTCTTTGAAGCAGGCACTACTCTGGTGTAGTTTTGATGAAAAAAGAAACTGAGGCACACAGTGGTTCACTAATATACCCAGGGCTATTCTGCAGGGAAGTGATAAGACCAGCAGTGACTAGAGTCCTCCCTCTTCCCCACCTCCCTGGGCTGCAAAGTATGAATGTTAGTGATGGAGTTTCAATGCAGGAGAGAACAGTTGGTGTTTCCTGCAACCCTTAGGGCTCAGCCTCTGATTCTATAACATGGGTTTTGGGATTCAGGGAACATTTTTAAACTCCAAACCCTGGGTTTTTATGTTTTAACAAATAATTAGACTGAGAAAGGCAGTTTATAAACTATTGCATTTATTCAGGGGAGTAAAGGGTGCACAGCAGAGTCCATGAACCAAGGGAAGGGGCTGGATACATTCATGTGGTCTGAGAGCATGTGGGAGTATGTCTGAGTATGGGCCTGAGAAAAAATGAGAAATAGGGATTTCTCAAGGAGATTTTAAAAGGCTAGAGCTTACAGAAATTAAAAGGTTGTCACACACCTTTAATCCTAGCACTTCGGGTGCTGAGGTAGAAGGATCACTGTGTGTTTGAGGCCACAATAGTGACTACAATAGTGAATTTCAGGTCAGCTTGGGCTAGAGTGAGACTCTACCTTGAAAAACAAAACAAAAAATAA
>PVHP010018987.1:0-22490 GCA_004024765.1 Zapus hudsonius
GAAGTTGGTGGAGGAGAGGCTTGCTCCGGAGCCATGATGGGAAGACCTGAGGGAGGCCATGCAACACTCCAGTGGAGTCCCACAGAGGGCAGCCAGGGTGGCTTGTGAGGGCAGCTGGTAAACCTGAACATCTCTACCCCACAGAAGCAGAGGACTCCAGGCATTAGGTTTGGGGCTCAGCTGACTTTATTACTCCACATGCAGGTGGGAGGCAAGGGGGTACCTGGGAGCTGACCTTGCTGTGCCACAGATGGGGTGCCACAGAGCGGGCTTGTGCTAAGGCCTTTTTGACTAGTGCCGAACTGCTTGGAGGAGTTCCAGGGCCAAGGACGCCACCACACCATCCACAGGTGAGCTGTGAGAAGGAGGAAGGGTAAGCTTAACAGTTGCAGGAAGAAAACTCCACAGACCATAGTTTGTGGCCAGGCTGGTGTCCCCCCAGGTCTGGTCCTGCCCTGTGCCTGTGTCTGAGCTATCTGCCAGGAGAGAGGGCATATGTAGCAGGCCTGCTGGAGCCGGCCAACCGACTGACATATGTGCCCCACACCCACACTGACCAGTGCTTGCTGAATGAAAGCTGCTGTCTGCAGAGGTGTGAGTGTGCAATTAGGTTAAAGTGGAAACTCTTACAGGAGCATATCTGAGACATAACCCCAGCTTAGCCGCAAACACTGACCCCTGGCTACATGGCACACAAACAGCAGTGGCCCTGGGGGGGTGGGGGAAAGCCACATGGAAAGATGCTCTGCCTCGGACCCGGAGGGGTGGTGGGAATGCCTTTGAATGGGGCCTGCTCCTTCCTGGCAGAAGCCAGGCCAGTCTGGTGGGCCCATGATGCTACCCCGCTCACCCAGAGGGATGAGCGGCTGCCACCCACTGCCTCAGCCCTTTCTGGTGGGGACACCCAAACAGCAGAGGCCGACTGTGCTGTCAGCTGCCTCGTGGCATGAGAACGGCTTTGTTTGGAGATACTTGAGTCCAGCTTGAAAGTGTGTTAGCTTTGGCCTAAGGACAAACAGCCCAGCCAAGTGGGGATCCCCATGGAGGCTGGCATATGGTGAGGAGGGGCTCAAAAGCTGGCCCCCAGAACCCTCCTGCTCTGGTGGCTTCCTTACACTCTTTGCATGAGGTTGGGGCCCCGATTCCCAGTTGGCTGCTGGGTGTCAGACCCATGGCCATGTTCCCAGTCTCCATGAAGGAGGGTGGCCTGGTGCCCTAACCGCTGTGCCCCTTGCGTGACCACCCTGCAGCCTCCTGGGCATGGAGGGCACTGGTGGGCACAGGCTAGTGTGGGAGGATGTGGGGAGAAATGAGCCTGTGCAGACCTGGGAGACGGAGTCAGCCGCTCTAGAGCCTGCAGAAGGCTGTGCGCATGCTTGACACTCTCCAAATGCTTCTCGTTGGAGGTGACCTGTGGGGAGGAGGAGAAGGCCGTCAGCTGTCTCTACCTTGCCTTGTCCCGATTGACTGGACACCCCGAGTGTCAGGTCCACACAGAGTCACAGGTTGTGGAGCCTTGGGGCCTCTCGTACCCACTGCACCCTCAGCCCCTAGGTGCTGGTGACCATGGGGGAAGTGGGTCAGTGGGCAGTCCTCTGGGGCAGGGCATGACCACTTCAGGTGGGGTCCCCTTGTATCTTGAGCTTAAACTTTCCATTTGAAGCAAGATTATACTGTTAGTGCCAAGCTGGCCCCCAAGGGCACGCTGTGCCCAGCATGGTCACTTTTGTGGGCATAGGCATTGGGACTGGGCACCTGGGGATTGGGAAGCCTGAGAGAAGAGGCATTGGTAATGAGACCTCAGGAAGCATTTCCAAGCCAATGGCCACAATCCCAGGCACAGCCTAGCCTGGCAAACCCCAACTATGGCAACCCCTGGCACACGGCGATGGGAAGTGACCAGCCCCTCCCTACACAGCGTAATAAGGGCTTGACTGAAGCTCCTGTGATTTCCCTGTGTTCTCACCAGCCTCGCTCAGCAAGTTTGTCCAGTGTGTGTGTGCTGGGTAATGGAGCGTACTTGAACTTGGGCCAACCCCACCACTGGAGCATCTCCTGTTATCCAGTTTGACCACAGTCACTGAGGCAGTATTGGGGGGAAGGCGGGCCTGTGGGGGTCCCAGGAAGGTTCAACCAAGATATCCGGTCCTCTCCCTCTTCCTGGAGGTACCAGAGACGCCCCAACAGTGCGACCAGCTGTGGTTTTGTAAGACACAGCTGTCTTCCGTGGGCTGTGTGCAGATTTGTTCTGGAATTACAGCAGCGTGATAAACTCAGGAGGCTGGTTTGAAATGTCAGTGGTTCCATGACTTCTAAAGTGAAAGCAAACTTGCATAGTGAGAGGCACCCCAAATCAAGGGTCTTCCAGGAAGAGCCCACCTGAGTGTCCTCAGATCTGCGTTAGTTAGCTGAGCTACACTGAGGCCTCCTTCCCACCCACCCATCTGCAAGGCTGCTTAGAAGGTGCAGATAGCAGACAGGGAGAAAGGTGTGATTAAAGGGGTAGCGGGAAGCTGCATCCAGGCAGGTGGCATGAACACACCCACCCACCACGCCAAAGGCAGCCACTGAAGGGGATGTGATAGGAGACAGCCACCCTGCAGGCCCAACCTGAGCAGGATGCTCACCCAGTGTGCCACCTGACGGGGTTCAGCACCTCTCTGCCTGCACATAGGCCAGTCCGAAGTTCACAAACCCCAAGCCCAGAGGCAAGCACAGTGGACAACAGAAGGATCCAAGGCCAGCCGGAGGTGTGGGAGGGGGATTGCCCAAAGCGTCTGCTACACAAACCCCTAGGTTTCCCTGCTCCTGTGCCCAAGCCCCAGCCTTTCTGTGGGGGCCACAGCGACACATGGTGGCGAGGACACCTGCTGACCACAGGCTCTGCAGCCCAAGACGCCTCAGCTGTGGGTGCAAGGTCGCGCTGTGGCACTGTAGTGGGCGTGGGCAGCTCCACACCACACTGAAGTTCTTGGGGTGAACAGATTCGGGAAGGAAGGGCTCAGGAACACAAATCCAGAACACTGCATGCCTGCGTGTGCAGGAACTGGTGCAGACAGCATCACAAAACCTTTGACCCAAGTCTGAAATGATGGGTCCGACCTGCAGCCGACCCTGAGTAGTGTGCTAGTGGGGTTCTTATCAGATAGAAATATATTTAAAAAGTCAAATTTAGGGCTCAGCAGTAAAAGGCATTTGCTTGCAAAGCCTAATGGCCTGGGTTCGATTCCCCAGTACCCACGTAAAGCCAGATGCACAGAGTGGCACATGGGTCTGTTCATCTGCGGCAGCTCTGAGAAGGGCTGCAAGTCTACCACAATGCCCGTACAGTCACTGGCACTCTTGGGACAAGTGTTACCAAAGCCAAGTGGAAAACTGCTGAAAATGAATACGCCCAATTTGCAAAGCTCCTTACATTGGCTCCTTGAGGTGCCAGTGAGGCAGAAGATGGGGACACGTGAGCAGCGCTTCCATTCCAGGTGATGACGAAAGTAAAACCTAGCAAGCTTAAACTCATTAAATCCATATAAAATATATCCTCCAATCATAATCAAATTAAATTATAAGTTAATGGCAAACATAATAGGAGTTTTTTGTCTTTTCGAGGCAGGGTCTCCCTCTAGCTCAGGGATCCTCTCTGTCTTCTGAGTGCCAGGATTAAACATATACTTTTAAACAAACATATTAACATTAAACATATACTTTTAAATGAACTAAGGGTAATAGGAGGTGTCCCAAGGAAAGTTAGAAAATGGCTGGCTGAAAGCAACTGTGCATGTTGGGTGTGGTACCTGTAACCCGGGCAGGAAGCCTGGGCTGCAGAGTGAAACCCTGCCTCAAAAGCTTGCAAGAGAAGGAGGGAAGGAAGGAAAATATCAAAATCTGTAGGGTGAACCCCAAGCAATGCTGGAGGGAGGTCTATGAGCCTAAGGATCTGCATGAGAAAAGAACATCTAAGGAAAGCAAGGTGAACACCGAACCCAGAGAGGGAAGGAAATGACGACAACAGAAACCAAGGGTGATGTCATGGGTGTGAAATATGTGTGACCCAGAACTAAGTAAGGGGTTAAGATCTGCAAGCGCAGCGACGATGGACAGTGAGAGCCACTGTTCCCAAGAACAGGGCACAGCAGGTGAAGGGCAGAGAGGCCGAGGCTGGTGTGCTGGCGAGCTCCACAGCGGAGGGCTCGAAGGAAACCCGACTCCAGACGAAAGGAAGCAAGCACTGCACGGGATCAGGAAGACGTGTGCGAAGACATCCTCGAGGAAAACAAGAGGCCCAGCGTGGGAGCGACGTCTCTCCAGGAATGTGCATGTAAGTCAATAGGAACACAGAAATTCCACCAGTGTCGGGGACAGACCTGGTCTAGGGGCTGGAGAGATGCTCAGCAGTTAAAGGCCATTATTGCAAAGCCTGATGGCCGGAGGTTCGATTCCCCTGCACCCACGTAATGCCAGATGCACAAAGTGGTGCATGTGTCTGGAGTTTCTTTGCCACCGCAGGCGTTTTGGTGTGCCCATCCCCCCCTCAATCTTTCTCTGCCTCTCTCATAAATAAATAAATATTTTTAAAATATTGCAGACATGGTCAAAATGACATACAGAAAACCACAGGAGAGTATAGATTCTTATCAATTACACTTGGGATACACCACGTGCTGGATGTCAAAGCAAGGATGTCCCAGCAAAGGTCTAAACCTAACAAAATATGTAAGAATCTGTATGATAAAAACTATAAAGGGCTGATAAAAGAAAAAACAGATAAATAGATATACTATGTTCAAAGACTGGAAGGCCCAATGTCTTAGACACGAATTCTCCCCAAAACATGTTTACTGTGATCATCCAATTCCCAGGAGGAACGTGTTCTAGAACACAGCATGGGAACTGGAGAAGGGAAGCCAACTTGAAGAGCAGTGCCCAGTCTGGGGAAGCCCACTCTCCCTGACTCCAAGACGGACCGTGCCACCTGAGGACCCCTGGCAGTGTGGTCACAGCAGAGGGTGGACCCACGGCCAGCAGACAGTGGAGAGAGTCAGAGCCCCACAGTGATGCCAGATCCAGACAAAAATGCAAACGTGATTCTGATGTAAGGATACTTTAAAATTTTCTTAATTTATTTGGTGTGTGTGTGTGTGTGTGTGTGTGTGTACATGCACACACCAGGATCCCTTGCTGCTGCAAACAAACTCCACATTCACGCTTCTCTGTGCATCTGGTTTTATGTGGGACTGGGGACTCAGACCCAAGTCATCAGGCTTTGCGAGCAAGCATCCTTAAGAGCGGAGCCATCTCTCCAGCCCAGGAGAAGCTTTTGAACAAGTGGATGTTCATACGCGAAAGCATGCATTGGTGCTGGGGAGATGGCTCAGCAGATTAAGGCACTTGCTTGCAAAGCCTCACGGCCTGGGTTCAGTTCCCTAGTACCCACGTAATGCCAGATGCACAAAGTGGCACATGGGCCTGAAGTTCATTTGCAGTGGTGGGAGGCCCTGGCATGCCTATACCCTCTCTGTCTCATCAATAAATATTTTTAAAAGCATGTGAACACACATTTTATACCTTCTATAAAATATAATTCAGAATGGAGTCGTGCATGTAAATGTAAGCTGTGAAACAAGTTTGTAGAAAAAAATGCAGGAAATACAGGCTAGCACCCATGTGCCTGGGGCTGGTTTATGAATTCCTAACATATAAGCAAGATTCCTAGGAGAAAACAGAAAAGGTAAATTAGGGGCTGAGGCTCAATAGATAAGACATTTGTCATGCGAGCCAGAGTCCCTGAGTTTGGATCCCCAAACCTGTTGTAAAAAGCCAGACCAGGGCTGGAGAGATGGCTCAGCGGTTAAGGCACTTGCCTCCAGTGCCTAAAGCCCCGGGTTCAATTCCCCAGGACCCACATAAGCCAGACCCACAAGGTGGTGGCCCTGATGCGCTCTCTCTCTCTCTCTCTCTCTCTCTCTCTCTCTCTCTCTCTCTCTCTGTATTTCTCTGCTTGAAAATGAATAAATAAATATTTTTTAAAAAAGAACTTTGGAGTGGCAAAACAAACAAAACTAAAAAAAAAAAAAAAAGACGGAAGTCAAGGTAGATTTCTTTATTCCAGCACATAGATTGCGAGATGAGGGGTGGAGACGGGAGAATTTTCCAGAAGCTCAGGGACCAGCTAGCCTGGCAAACATAGCAGTGAACAATGAGAATAAGAGACCCTGCCTCAAATGAGGTGGAAAGTGAGGGCCGACCCCGGAATATTGTCCTCTGACCTCCATGCGTGGGTGCACGCACACACAAACACACTCACACACAAACACCAAAATTTTAAAGATGATTAAAAAGCAAATAAACCATTCTGACTTTAGTTTTCACCCATGTTTCAGGTCGCACGTGGTGATCAAGAGCAGGACAGTCAAAGGTGACAGGGACGGGGATGGAACAGAAGGAGCACTGCCAGGGAGGTTGGGGAGAGTCAACCTCAGCAAGTTATCTTTGTGAGTGTTACCATGGTGCTAAAGCTTGGAATACTGGCTAAATCTCATTTTAAAACCAACTGAGACCTGACACCAGTTCCCCGCCTCACACCGCTTCCTCACAGCTGCCTCGCAGGAGCCTGCGCAGGAGCCTGGGCTGGAGAGATGGCTCCGCTCTTAAGGATGCTTGCTCGCAAAGCCTCATGACTTGGGTCTGATTCCCCAGCCCCACGTAAAACCGGATGCACAGAGAAGCGTTTGTTTGCAGCAGGGGATCCTGGTGTGTGCATGTACACACACACACATCAGGGAGGACCGTCCCGGCTCGGTTTGCTAGGTAGCTATGGCGAGCTGTTGTCTCATGCTGGTTTCCCAGTTGCCCATGACTTCCTCATGAGAGTGGGGTGGAGGCTCTCGTCTACTGGGCACAGGCTGGGTGGCAGGGTCAGCCCTGGCTACCTCCAGGAGGGTCTGTGTGCAGGAGCGCAGCTGACACCACCCATGGGGGGGGGGGGGGGAGCCAAGGTCGCTGAGGGCATGGCGGGGCCTGTGGAGGTGGAGAGAGTAGTCACAGTTGGGAAGAGCTTTCCCTCTTTGGAAAAGTGTGCAAAGGAGGGCTGACTGCATGCGACTCCCCAAGGGGCACCCCAGGGGGGTTCATGGCACCCCAGGGGGTTCTCCTTGCTCTCCACCTCCCTCCAGGGCCTGCCTGCCTCCCCCAGCCCGGCCTCTCCCCTCCGCAGCCTGTACCTAGGGCACCCGCTGACCCCCAGGCCCTGGCAATGGCATGCCGGGATTGCAATGTTTTTCCTTCTCACCCCATAAGAGGTGATTATTTTCTAGAAGAAAATGACCCACAGTTGCCGCCTCCTTCATTGAGTCCAGCCAGTTCTCCAGCTCTCCACGGGGCAGTAAAATGCCCTGTCTGCTTAGGAAGTGCTCATGATGACCTCAGTTTCTGGCCATTAAAACCAGAACCGTTTAAGTGGGGAACTTGGAGACCTGGTCGGACTAACTCCCTACAACAGCCAGGTCCAAAATAAGGGGGGAGACAAGGGGTTAAGGAAAAAACCCCAGCTGGTGGTGGAGCTCTTGTGGATGTAAGGATAAACCAGAGCTGGCCCAAAACAAGTCAGGTGAGACCAGGCGCCACCTTGTCCAGGGAGAAAGGAAAGCACTGAAGTGCCCGCACCTCCCCCCAGGTCTGTGCTCCCTGGATGCCTAGGCGGGTCGAGCCAGAACTTCCACTGGGAAAGTAACCAAGGAATCTCGGCCTCTATCTTGTAGGGCTGTGGCGGGGGGGGGGGGGGGGGGGGGGGGGGGGGGGGGGGGGGGGCGTGCAAGTCCGCACGCTCAGAACCCTGGGGATGTCGGTGAGCTCTAAAGGAAGTCCGGCTCTCGGACTTCAAGTAACTGACAGTTATCAGTAATCCTTTCAACAGGAACATTCTGGCAAGTGACCATTTTGTACATGGAAAGCTGTCCCCTAAATGAGTGACAACTTCAACCTTCTGAAACATGTCCCAATCAGGGCCAAGTCAGCCAGTTATGGCGGCTGTTATCTCTACTCCTAACAACATCTTCCATTAGCGGAACCTCTGTTGCCTCGAACTCCCTGGTCAGGAGGGGACTGAAGAGATCTGTCAGGGTGGGACCTGGTCCTAAATCCCTGAGAGAAGCCTGCGCTCACAAAACCCTGAACACATTCAGTTGGTATTTGTGACATGAGACAGGGCTTCAAGGTCAGAGGGACAGGAAAGACCAAGATGGCCAACTGAGCCTGGCGGCTGGGGCCTACACGACCTGGTCTGGGCCAGGTCCCAAGTCTCCAGGCAGGAGCGGTGAGGGGCCATGCTGGGCCAGTGGCAGGTCCACAGACCCAGGAAATGGCCAGCTTTGGGAATGGCCTGCCTGCTTCCCAGCCCCCCCCCCCCCCGTTAGACTCTGCATCACCTCCAACCCCGCCCAGACAAGGCTGGGCAGGTGGACGATCTCTGCAAGAGTAGCCGTAGGTCCACCTAAGCCCATTCTCTTGGTCTGCCTGGTCTTGCTCTGCCCTCCAAGCTTCCACCTCGCCCTCCTGTGTCTCTGAGGAAACAGGGCTACTGAAATTCCTTCCCATTAATAAACCTGGGAGTAAAGTAAAGCAAAATTAAAGCACATTTTGACTTACATGATTAAAGTTGTCAGGCACCGATTAGAATTTCAGCCTGGCACTGGCGGTTGGACAGCTTGAACTCCCACACTGGCTGTGGGTTCTGATCAAAGACAGACAGACTCATTCGGAAGCACTTTGACAAGGACCCGAAAGCAGCCCCTTTGTGAGATTTTACCTGCCCCCTCCCCAGATTCCTGCATCGGTGACCTCGGTTCAAGAACTTTCTTGGAGCTAGCTTGGAGAAATTTGCCTTTTGACGGAAGCAGAGGGATCCCAGGGTCAGTTGACATGGCTGGAGGTGTCAGGGAAACTGGTATGGGGGTGGAGGGAGGAAACAGCACAGCCTAAGAGATGGCTGTGGTCCTGGGAGAGACCAGCTTTGGGAACAATTTACATGTCCCAAGGTCACATAGGAAACAGCTTTCCAGCCGAGGCTGCAGCTTCCCTCCTTATATATGTGAGTCACTAAAACAAGGTTTCAAAGGCTTCTGGGGGTGCCATCAAAGAGCCTGGATATTCCTCCAGAAACGACAGGGCAAGGTTAAACTGACCGGTCTCCTCAGGCCTTATCCTCAGAGACACTCAGCTGGACAGGTGATTGGGGACAGAGCTCATGTCAGGACAGGGCTTGGGGGCTGGGCACACGCCTGGGCACTTTAGCTGGGGCACCTACATGTGCAGCTGAGTCACACAATTCTGTACGGAGGGACACATGAAGAGGGGGCTAGCAGGCAGAGATGAGCTCTCAGAGCAAGAAGGACTCCCTCCGAATTCCACTGGGACCTGTGGGGTGGGATTCAGGGACAGAGGACCCGTCTCCCCAGTTTCTTCCCGTTTCTCCCAATGGTGCACAGTGAAGAGGCTGGCCTTCTGGGAAGTCTCAGAATATCAATCCAAAGAAACCCTTCAAGCATCTTTCAGACGAGTTTGGGTATCTGTCATGGTTTGATCCAGGTGTCCCCCACAAACAATTGAATGTGTTCTGATAGATTGATCCTCAGCTGATGACAGTTTGGGTTTTACAACCTCCCTGGAGCTGTGTTGTTGGGGGCGGGCTTATGGGGGTTATAAGCCAGCTTCCTCTTGCCAGAGTTTGGCACACCTTCCTGCTGCTGTTTGCAGTGCTGTGGCAGAGGTGATGTCCAGCCCTCTGCTCATGCCACCGTTTTCCCTGCCAGGATGGAGTCTAATAAACCCGTTCCTCCACAAGCCGCTTTTATTTGGGTTCTTTGTGCACAGCAACTAGGAAGCTGACTGCAACAGTATCCATGAGTGTTGTTCCCAGGACTCCCCTTCAAGTGCAAAAGCATCGTAGAAGGCAAGGGATCAAACTCAGGTGGTCTCAGATGTCACGTTTGTGCAAGTGCTATTCTAACCTGACCCACTGAGCCCTCGCCTGGTTCCTAGAACTATCTCGATGGATCTGATAAATCCTAACTGTCCATGCAGTTGTTGGAATCCTACAGAGCCAGCTTCAAGGTCGAGCTGGACATTACTCTGAACTGTGCAGAGCCTGGGCTTAGGTGCCTCATAGGAAACAGGAAGGTCATGAGACAAGGCGTTTCCCTCATAGCTGCACAGTTCTGATGTCCTGTGTGGGGACGTACAGAATTATTAGTAAGTGATGGCTGTGGTCTGCGCTGCCCCCTAACCTGCCCCAGAGCCCCATGTTACAGTGAGGTCACCCCACCACCCTCCCAGGAAAGACCCAGGCGGCTTTGCACAGCTGGGGGGGCTCAGGGAATGCCCTGGAAGATGCCTTGAACTTTCAAGCTCTATGAAGAGGCCGAGGACAAGCTGAACGACTTGTGCTCTGGGGGGCATCTGGGTGGGTGATCCCTTATCACAGAGGAGACCGAGATGTCCTCCCACTCAGCACTCACCTGGCTCAGGTCAGAAAGTTTGCCGGGTGCCAGGAACCATTTGACTAGCACTTTGTTAGGGCAACAGACGAGAAAGCACGGGCATGGGTTTTGCTTTTGACCCGAAATTCAGGCGATCTGGAGGCACACCATTAAAACAGGAGAACAGAAGATAGACTTAAAACGGAGGCCCCGGGATCAAAGCCTGGGCCCGCCCTCGCCGGTGCTTTTGAGAAGAGACACATCTTCTCTCCTAGAGCGATCGGGATGTGCGGCAGAGAACTGTCCTGGCTGGCTGGCACATCTGCCAGATGCTGGGTGCTTATGAGAATGTGCTTGGTCCTCCCTGCTGCTCCCAGGTCCCAGGTGACACCCTCTGTTGTGGTCCCCTGAGACTGGCCCAGCCGCTGCTGTCCCCAGGCCGAGCAGGCAGCTGCCCTGACTGGACAGGGTCCTTCCCATGGCTGAACTAAAGGGAGGACATCGACACAGAACAGATAGGAATCAGCCTCCTTCCCAGTGTGTGGCTCCAGATGGCCACCGCCGTGTAACTTAAGGGACCACTGCTGACCCACAGGGCCTGGCGTAGCACCTTGGGGGGGCACAGTGGCTGACCTCACTGTGGCTTAGACCTCCCACTCCTCTTCTTTCCATTGCCAGCTGTTGTGAAGAGGCTTGTAGCCCACGCCCAAGTGAACACAGTCCAGAGCTCTGAGGAAGCCTCCCACCCCCACCCCAGCCCTTCTCTTCAGATCTTCCTCTCCAGTTCAGGTTGAGCCTGGCTTCCTTGGGCCATTGTAGGTCTGCATTTGGCTGAGGAGAGGTCAGAGGATAGTATAGGTGACAGATTCAGGGACAGAAGGGAAAGGTCAAGACTGACCGAAAGGCCAATCTCAGGGTTGGACAGTTGTCTTTCCTATCTAGGTAAGACACGGACAGAAATCTGACTACAGACATATGAACAGAATCAAAAGTTAAAGCTGGGCTGGAGAGGTGGCTCTGTGGTTAAGGCACTTGCCTGCAAAGCCTGAAGACTTGGGGTTCGATTCCCCAGTACCCACATAAAGCCAGATGCACAAAGTGTGTGGTGCATGCATCTGGAGTTTGTTTGCAGTGGCTGGAGGCCTGGGCGTGTCCATTCTCTCTCTCTCTCTTTCCTTGCAAATAAATATTAAAAACAAGATAAAGCCAAGCATGATGGCTGATGGAAATCAAGGCTAGCCTAGGCTACATAGTACCAGCCAGAACTGTGTAGCAAGACCCTGTGTTTTCAAAGATGTAAGCAATGACTGGGGAGATACTTGCAGTGCTGTCACACAGATGCCGTATGCTAGCAATGAACACTCACAGTCCGTGAGGATGAGTCAGCTCATCCTTACAGGATGAAACCGGGCATAGAAGACTGAATCCGGAGAAGACACAAAAGAAAATCCTCATGGCTTTCGGGCAGTTAATCATAGTAAGGAGAATAAAAGAGCAAAGTCCATTCTTTCCAAGATGAAACGGCTGAGGGAATGTGGGTAAGGGAAGGTCGACACGTGACTCATTTTTCTTGTTGCCTGGGGCAAAACCACGGGAACAACTTCAGAGACAGTATTTTGGTTCACAGTTTCAGAGAGTCCATGTGGTGCTTTGATTCCGGTGCCCCCAGTGACTCATGTCTTCTGACTGCTAGGTCCCCAGATGGTGGCAATTCCAGAATCAGAGCCTCCTGGAGGTGGTGTGTTGTTGGGGGCAGGCTTATTTCTAGCCAGCTTCCCCTTGCCAGTGTTTGGCACACTCTCCTGCTGCTGTGGGCCAGGAGGTGATGTCCAGCCTCTTCTCATGTCATTGTTTTCCCTGCCATCATGGAGTTTTCTTCAAGTCTGTAAGCCAGAATAAACCCTTTGCTCCACAAGCTGCTCTTGGTTGGGTTCTTTGCGCAGCAAGGCACTGGTCCCATGTGCTTGGGCAGATGGTGGCTAGAATGTGTGGTGAGGAAAGCCTTTACCTCACAGCAGACAGGAAGCAAGGGGGGGAGAAGACATGTTCAGGAGTGACAGAACGCAGATCAGAAGGACCCACAGTAACCTGCTTCTATTCACCCTGTCCCCTTGTCACACCTGGGTGGGGGCTCTTTCTCCAACTCCCACCCTGCCTCCTGCCTGAAGTCCTCTGCAAGACCTTCTGCACAAGTGTCTGGGAAAGGGAGTCAGGCACTGTCCATAGGATGCCTGCCACTGGAGCCAATAGATCAAACCATGTCTTCCTGGTGGTCAGGTGCTGTGACCAGTGTTGTGACAGTGAGTGTGCCAACTGCTCACTGAAGACAGCAGCGGGGACCATGCAGAAGGCTGCCAGGAGTCACTCAGCAACCTAGCGTGTCCGAAGGCCAGCAACAACCACAGGAGCTCATTGTGGGAACAGGTGAACATCTCAAAGAAAATCTTACACCAGGGTGGGGACTAAATGTGGGCTTCATGGAGCTACGCAAGCGAAGGCGTTAGGGACTTATTGCTTGTAAGGAGCAGAAAGAGAAGAATGGTTTGCTTGACTGGGTGGAGGGAAGGAAACAGGAATGAGGCAGAGAGAGGGATACAATTTCCTTAGGGCACAAGAGCTGACGTGATGAAAAACCACGGAGCTTCCTGTCATCATCCCTAGGATGTGGATTTCAGCTGTAAGTGGAATATGGCGCTTATCTGTCTTTCTATTGATTTTTCTTGATCCAAAACACAGGAACAAAGTAAGATCAAGCAAGGCCTCTGTAGGGCAAGTCTGGATACGAGCCTTGATCTGCGGAGCAGGGCTCACAACTGTGCTGAACGATGCCCATGGCCATCTCAGTGTTGTGCCTACCCTAGGTACGAGTGCTCTCTGGGAAATTGGGTTCTAAAACAGAATGCTTCAGAGATCCATGTCTCATGGTTCTGGGAGCCGGGAAGTCCAAGGCAGAGAGCCTGGCTCAGGCTTCCTTGCTGTGTCACCCACGGTGAGAGAGGGAAGGAGAGAGCAGGGAGAGGAAAGAGAGGAAGGGAGGTGTCACAGTCAGCTGCACACCTCTGGAATGAATCTCCAAACCAGGATCTGTTTATGGGAGGAAGGGACTTATTGAAGCTTCAGATCCAGGAGAAGCTCCATAATGGAGAAAGAGGCTGGTCCCCTTTCACAGGTCCAAGCAGAAAGCACCACCAACACCATGCACACAACAGCAAACAGGCAGAGAAGATTTTCTCCCCCTTTATATAGCCTTAGGTTGGGGTCTTGCAACCGTATCCCAGCCTTGTTGGCTTCCTGAGTCCCTGGAATTTCCTTCCTGCACTGACCCTCCCAGCAAAGGATGTCTGTTTCTAGCTCCCCTGAGCTTCCTTACATCCTGCCCCCTACCGAGAGGGCTGCCTTCCTGTGAGCATCCTCAGAGACGGACCCACCCAAGATTACTAAAAAGGTCAAGTTGACACCAAAACTTAACCATCACAGGAGGGAAGGAAGAAGAAAGAGGAGGAAGGGAGAGAGAGAGAGGAGAGAGAATATCACCCCGTTCATTCATGAGGACTCTGCACTCATAACCTAATTACCTTTCAGAGGTTCACCCCTCAAGACTGTTACATTAGGGATTAAGTTTCTTCCTCCCTCTCTTTTCTTTTTCTTTCTTTTCTTCCTCCTTCCTTCCCTACGTCCCTTTCCTTTTTCTTTCTTTTTGACAGCATCTCATTTTTCCCAAGGTATTCTGGAACCTGCTACGTAGCTGAGGATAACGTTGAACTTATCTTCCTGCATCCACCTCCTGAGTGCTGTGGGGTTCCCGCCACACACCACACCCAGGTTACAGTGCTGTGGAAGTGACCAAAGGAAGGCCTTGTGCAGGATAAGTCAGCTCTCTACCAATGGAGTCCATCCCCAGCCCAGATTAAGCCTCTACCGTGTGAGAGCGTGAGCTTTGGGGAACATGTTCAAACCCCAGCATGGGGGGTTAAGCACTCCTCAAATAGGTCCTCTTAGGGACTGAGATCCATGGAAGCCAAGACTCTGCAATCACAGTAAGAGCCCTCCATCCCCTCTGACCACACTGGTGTCTCCCAGAGTGCACCCACATGGACCCGAACCATCCAAGGCCATCTTGCTCTCACGATAAAACCATGTTTATTCCAATGAGCCGTATTTACCAGGCTTAGCTGCGGGGCTACGTGAGGACAGGGCACACACGGTCTGTTTCCTAAACTAGGCAGAAACTTCTTTTTTACTTCATCCCATGAGCCAAGGTAAACATAATCTGAGAGGGCTCAATGTGTTTGGAGCTACTTTGAAGCTGTTGGAGGCTGGGATGGATGTGAGACACCCCTAGGGACACAGTGACATCTTTGGTAAGGATGAGAATTGTCCAGACTAGACAGGGCCTGGTGTCACAGCAGTGAAATTGAACCCTTGGGGGGCAGGAGGGTCATAAAAGAATAGGTTGTTGGGTTCAACTGAATTCCTCAGACTTGGACTTGCCTAAGACTTTGCAGCCAGTGTGGACAGAGCCAGTGTGGACAGGGCCAGTGTGGACAGGGCCAGTGTGGACAGAGCCCATGGGACAGAGCAGGCTAGGCTCGCCATGGGTCAGTGGGACAAGTTGGATTTCACTCTGGAAGGAGCAGCTGTGAGTTATGAATCACTGATTGCCTGGGGGCATCCATGCTGCCGCACTGCACTGTGGGGATGGTGTGTCCACGCAGGGAACATCATAGTCACTGGATCCCTCCCCCCATTCAATCAGCTAGCATTTTATTTCAGTTTTAAATAAAATGCTCTTCAATCTTTGAAGGTTAGGGAAAATGTATATCTCAGTACAATGACAGAATCAAGTGGGTAAGAGCATCATAGGACCGGGATACTGTCTCATTAGCTCTAAGTTACACACCGTGAGCAGCTATGGCACATTGGCACTCACTTGCTAAAGTGTGTAGGCAGCTGAGCTTTCATACCAACTTCTGTCCACTTAACTTTCAACCAGACAGTGGCTGACACAATGGATGGAATGGGTGATCATTATTTTCTGAAGAAACAGACTTTCTGATGTGCTCTGAGGCAAATCTCTATTTTAAATATCTATCAACACAAATGAAGAAACATAAAAACTAATAAACATAAGATCAAGAGACGGACTACATTTAATGCACACTGTCAGATCCATAATCACCAAAGTATTTCACAGCCAAGACACTTATGAGAAGAAGATCTGCCATGAAAAATAAGGCCGTGTGAACCCATGGCACCCATGGCACCGATTTCTGAGCTGTCTGATGCCGATTAACTGCAGTGACGCTTAGTCTAAGGTCCCACAGCAGATCTGGCCTCTTAATAAATATTTTTATAATTTTAATGAATTTAACATCTCCGAGGCAACACAGAGATATAACCTTCAGCCACACAGCTCCCTGGCCAAGCAAAGAGAAGCAGAAACTGCTTCCAAAAGTCTGTTTTCTCCTTACTGAGTGGTATTGACCTTGACCCTCGACGGCAGGCTGCTCACTAAGAAGATGTCTTCAAATCCAGAATAGACAAATTACCCAACAGGTGCACGCGCCACAGCCCAGGAACGTGAGAATGCCCGGCAAGGTGACTCCTCCAAAGACCCTACCTCAAGACTCAGAGAAAGGGAAAACGCTGGAAGAAGTTTAGAGGTTTTCTGTAAAAATGATCAGTGGCCCAGAGGAGGACATGACAATCGGAGAACCTAGGAGGAGAAGACAAGAAAAACAGCAATGTGGATGGAAGAGTCAGGAGCACAGAAGAAAAGCTCAGCAAGGAAGTTGAAGTTTTGCAAACAATGACTTCATGTCCAGGAACTCTGGGATACGATTGAGAGCCCAGGACCTAGAAGATGGGGCTGAGATAAAGCCCGAACAGCATGGAGACTCGGTTTATGAAGTCATAGCAGAGAAATCCCCAAATCTAAAGACACAGACGTTCAGACACAATAAGAGCCCCAGATCAACATGACTAGAGAAGACACTCTCCGTGACACCTGTGGTCATGATTCTAAAGGACCCAGCAAAGAATCAGTGCTGGAAGCTTTAAGGGAGACGTCCACTGGCCTCCAAGGCAGGGGCATCACAATGGCACCCGTGGCATCCCTTCACCAGCCCAAAGGCCAGGAGAGCATGGGCGGACACATTTAAAGCCTTGACAATAAGCAACTGCTAATCTAGATCAAATAATTTTTAAATATTTATTTATTTGCAAGCGGAGAGAAAGAGAAAGAGAAAGAGAAAGAGAGAGAGAGAGAGGAGAGAGAGAGAATATGGGTGCACCAGGGCCACCAGCCTCTGCAAACAAACTCCAGATGCATGAGCCACTTTGTGTATCTGGCTTTATATGGGTACTGGGGAATCAAACCCAGGTCATAAGGCTCTTCAGGCAAGAGCCTTAACCACTGATCCATCTCTCCAGCCCAAGATCAAATAATTTAATGTACCTCAAGGTCTTAGAAAAACAAGAACATGTCAAACCCCAAGTAGTAGATACAAGAAATAATAAAGATCGAGGCAGAAACTGATGAAATGGAAACCAAGAAAACAATACATAGAATCAGTAAAACAAAAAGTTGGTTATCTGGGAGAAACAAATAAGATTGACAAACCCTCAGCCAACCTAAATCAAAAAGAGAGGGAAGCCAAATTACTAATATTAAAGATGAAAAGAAAGTTGATCACAGATTCTGATGAAATCCAGGCAATCATTAGGGATTTTGAGAGCTCACGTTCCAAAATACCCTGGAAAATCTATTTGAAATGGATGGGTTCCTACACACATGTAATCTACCAAAATTAAATCCAAGGGATATAAACGACCTACCCAGATCGGTGACAATCAATGAGATTGAAGCAGCAATTAAACATCTCCCAACAAAGTAAAGTCCAGGACTGAATGGTTCCTGGTCAAACCTGACTGACCCTCAAGCGGCCACAAGGTAGAAAGGAAGGAGAACCCCAAATTCACCAAAGGCAGCACTGCCTGGAAGCAAAACTAGACAAGGACTAGAAAAAAGAAGAGCTGTAAACCAGGTTCCTTGATGAGCATAGCTCCGGTGGTTCTCAGTGAAATCTGGTAACTTGAACACCAGGGCACATGAAGGTTGTACACCGTGACCAAGCTGGCTTCGTTCCAGGGATGTGACATTGGGTTAAAATACACAAATCAGTAGATGTAATACAGCACTAAATAGACGTAGAGACAGAAATATGTGATTACCTCAGTCGACACAGAAAAGGCCTTTAACAAATTTCAATATCCCATCATAAGAAAAGCCCTGAAGAAACTGGGAAGAGAAGGAACACACCTCAATGAAACAAACCTATGTATTACAAGCATACCATCAACATTACATTAAATGGGGAAAAACAGGATTTTTGCTAGAAGCTGGAGAACAGGGTGTCCACTCTCTCCATTCTAATTCCATGGGGCATTTGAAAGAAGCAATAAGACAGTAGCCAGAAATAAAAAGGATATAAACAGGAAAGGAAGAGATCACATTACCACTATCTGCAGATGACACAATCCTATACTTAAGAGACCCTAGAAAATTGTTAGGAATGATAAACGCTATCAGCAAAATAGCAGGGTACAAGTTCACCATACAAAAAACCAGTAGCTTCTCTCCATGCAGTAACAAACTTGCCAAGAGAGAAATAACAGCAGGAAAAAAACTAAAATAAGCTTGATAAAGGTGGTACAAGATGCCTGCAATAAAATCTTTACGACAAAGAAGAAGAAATCGAATCTGACACTTGAGGATGGAAAGACTTCCCATGAACATGAACAGGCACGCTACTCAGTGGTCTACAGAGTCAGCGCGATCCCCATCAGCCCCCGTGAAAATCTTTATAGAATGAAGAGAAACCCTAAAACTCATACAGAAGACTCCAAGTAGCTAAGACAACCCTTTACAGAGGCACACTGCTGAGGTACCATTTAAACCTGAGCTGGGATTAGATCACAGAGTCATAGTAACCAAAACAGCCAGATACCAGCATGAAAATAGAAAACAGAGGGATAGAAGAGATCCCAATGAAATCTTTACAGAGGTGTCAAAAACATACACTGGAGCCTCTTCTGTGGAGGGTGTTGGGAAAACTGGATTTTCACGTATGCAAGAATGAGCTAGACCCATACCCCTCACCCTGCACAAAGACCAATTCAAAATGGATCAGAGACCATTAATGTAAGACATGAACTTTGAAACTGCTAGCAGAAAACATAGGTACTTAATGTCACTGAATCATGTGGTTAAAACTGTAAGTGTCTGGCTTATGTACATTTTCCCACAATAAAAATAAGTTGGAAGGGAGGCGCTGGGGAGATGGCTCGGGGGCTAAAGGCGCTTGCTTCCAAGGCTGTCGGCCCAGCATGTGTCTGGAGTTCTTTTGCAGTGGCAGGAGACCCTGATGTGCCTGTTATTCCTCTCTCTCCCTCTCTTTCCTTGCAAATAAATATCTTTAAAAAATAAGCTGGAAGGGGAAAAAAGCAACACTTCAGGATATAGGCATAGACAAGGATATTCTGAGAAGGACTCAGAGAGCACAAGAGATAATTCCGAGAATCAGCAAACGAGAGAACATGAAGCTCAAATGTTTCTAAAGAAGATAGTTTCCAGAGTGAAGAGAGCCCAGAGAATGAGGAAACTTCATGCCAGCGACTTACCAGACAGGATTTAATATATAAGATATGGAGAGCTACAAAAATTAACACCAAAGAACCCCAAATCATCAAATCAGTTCTCAAAAGAAGAAATACCAATGACCAATAAATCCTGAAAACATCCTTAGTTATCAGGAAAATACAAATTAAAATTGCTTTGAGATAGTATCTCACCCCAGTCAGAATGGCTATCTTCAGAAACAAAACAAAAACAACAACAAAAACAAATGACAACAAATGCTGGGGATGATGTAGGGAAAGGGGAACACTTATACACTGCTGTAGCCATGGGAACAGTATGGAGGCTCCTCAGAACCTCCCTAAGATGCAGCTATATTCCACCCTGGGCATATAGTGAAGGGTTCTAAGTCAGCCTGCCTCAGAGATGCCTGCCAGCCATGTTCCCTGCTCAGATGCACAATCCCCAGGAAATGGACTCAGCCTAGATGCCCATCAACACATGACGCCCTCCCTAAAGCCAATGTGACAATACAGACACGATGAACGGAGTTTTCTCCAGCCATAAAAAATGCGATCATATTTGCAGCCAACTAGAGATAACTGGGGGGTAGAGGAAGTGAAATAGAGCAGAAAGCAGACTCAGAAAGACAAATGCTGCAAGTTTCCTCTCATATGTGGACCTAGAATTAAAACGACATAGATAGGTGTGTGAGGTGTGTGTGGGTCATGACACTAAAAAGAGTTAACACGAGGGAGGGAGGAATTTTAAGGGAGGTGGGAAATAGAGAGGGTAATGGGATACATGTAACATACATGTAATAAGAAAGCAGGAGGAAGACAGGGAACCAGCAGGAGAGGGGGAGGGGACAGGGGAGAGAGAAGAACAATGAGTGTGAACCAAGAATAGTGACACACAGACATGGGTGAAAATGCCATTCCTTTGTATAGAAACCTAAAAAGTTAATAAAAGCATTAAAAATAAACATAGCATCATGATAGATGCCGACTAGCTAACTGGTCCTGGGGGGAAGGAGAACACGCCAACACTGTTAAGTGTGCAGAAAGAAGGTGGGGCACTTCCGGTCTCAGACACTGTATGTACACTACGTGTTTAACTTCTCTCAGAGGTGGAGTTTTCTTCAAATCGTTATTTACTGGAGCAAAATAATAAGTGAATCAGGGCTTGGAAAGGGGTGTCCGGAGGGCTATGAGGCCATTCCTATTTGCAAATATCTGGGTGGCCTTTTGCAGGAAGAATACAACAAAATGGATGGCTCTTAGGAAGAGGCTGGTGACAAATCCTCTGAATGAGCACAAGTATGAGACCACAGCGAGCTGTACTGAGTGGCCAGCACAGCGATGTGCAAAGCTCGAATATTTAGAATGTCACCCAGGTGCACCGTGCATTTATTTCCTTCCTAACTATTTCCTGAGAAGTTCAGATTCCAAGTTGCAACACAGTCCTAATTGACAGTGAACAGGTAATTTTTAAATGAAGGAAGCCATAAAAAGTTCTGATTCCCATAAACAATTCGGGCTGGGTGTCTGCTGGGGGATGACGGGTAATTTTCAACTTTTCAGTGCTTCACATTAGAGAGCATCTGTTTTAGGATCTACAGATGTCACATTTAATAGAAACATGTTTAAATATTCAATAATCTAGATAATATATGCCTAACTAATTCCATGCAGACATAGGGGTACTTTTAGTATTAAAGATTAGGAGAAATTTTCATAAAAATGGAATATACTAAGAGTCTATAGAAAAAGCTTGAACGGAATTATAAATTTTTCAGAAGGAACAAAGCAAATACCATGTTCAAAAGTTTATGAAATGCCAACCATTCAAATCCAGATAAGATAATGTTATTATTTTTAAGTTGTTATATACTTTTTAAATTACAGCCTTGCTTCTGACAACAGTTTGGCTCTAACTGATTTTGACATAGTCCTTCCTTTCACGGTTTGGAAGAAAAGAATGTCTTCCTTTAGACGAACATTTAAAGAGTGTCAAACTCAGGAGCTGATGGTGGGATATTTTATTCTGCAGAAATTAAGACTAAATCATTGAATATGTCAGTGCAAGACGTAAAAACTCCAGGGAGGTTATTAACAATTTAGCATGTCTAGTTCATGGCGGAGTGTTAATTCCACTTCCCGGAGAACACGGAGAAGGGGTCTTCATTAAGATGAAGATCTCGTGAGTACGGAAATGGAGTGTGACACTTATCCAGAGCAGGACAGAAGTGACACCCGATGTCATTCCCTGTGGGCCCAGCTTGAGTCTTCTCTGTTTCTTCACAGGCAAACAGAGACAGCCAACTCGCAGATGGAAGTGGGTCTCTGCGTGTGTCTGCCAGGGCCCTCTGGGATGAGGTTCTCCTGGGAACAGCAGTGTGTCTTAGGGTCACAGCTACGCATTCGCTTCCTGCAAAGTGACATGCCCGGGCTGTCACCTAGGACCACACCTGTGCAGTAAGCTAGGCTGTGTGGGGACAGTGGGAGCCTGGGGAGGGGGCTGAGACTGCAGTGGGGGATTGCATGGGAGAGGGAGAGGAGAAGGAGAGGTGTTGGAAGCACGACTCTTCCTGGGGAGACATAAAGAAACATCTAGTCAATCAGGCAGAGAGGTGCTCACTGTCCAGATCTAGCCAGGTGAGTCACAGGGGCTCAGAGGCAACACCTCCACCGAAGAGCCTCTCCTTCAGAATGAGGACTTGTGGAGTCCCCTGGGCAGCTTGGGGCAGCTGCACTTCTCAAGAGTGTGGGTCCTCACCACCAACCTCCCACCCCTTTACAGCCTCAGGGAGGGGGCGCTCCTGAGCATCTTGGAAAGGCTCCTGGGCCCCTCCTGTCCATCCACTAAGGAGTCATGAGATTAGAGAATCTCACAGCTTCCCTAATTCAAGATGGCCAAGGTCACGTCCAGTCGAGAGGCAAGAGCCACCGATGTTTGGGATGAGTTAAATAGCTTGGTGGATGAGGCTGAAAACGGGGACTCATTGCCACTAGGCAAAGGTGAAGCCAACTGGAAATCTCTGAGGTGAGTCTCCATGAGGTAGGCCAGAAGCAGATATGCTGACTCCACAAAACACTGACCCTTTCAACGTGGATACACCTAACACGATTGAGACCAACCCTAGCTGATCTCAGGAAACAAAACTATTGGGGGCTCACAGTTTTGGGGGAAGCTGTACAATTTGAGGCTAGGCTGAAAAAGTCCAGGACAAATCACTGTCTCTCCCTGGTACAGGCTATTCCATCTGGCACAAGTCATATGTCACAAGAAGGGTGGTGACAGGGCCACTGGCAACAGCTTGTCTAGCAGGTCTAAGAAGTCAACCTAGAAGTGCAGGAGCCTGGCACTTCATTCAGCCAGTC
>PVHP010018988.1:0-24598 GCA_004024765.1 Zapus hudsonius
TGTATTTACTGATGAGGTTCATGTGTGTGGGTGTGTGTGTGTGTGTGTGTGTGTGTGTGTGTGTGTGTGTGACTTGAGAGGTTCTTTAATGACCACATGAAAAGGTCCCAGCACCTCTAGGAAGTCAAGAAGTAAATACAAGACCCTCTCACAAGCAAGGATCCATCAGAGGTCACTGGACCAGGGGCACTGAGTGCCTCTGAGAACCCCCCCCCCTTCTCAGCAGTCACCCTACAACAAAATATATTGCAATGGGCTCACGTTGTCCTAAACAGATCTCACTGTTGACCTGACCCCTAGAGCTGCAAGGAGGTCCGGGTGCTGAAGAAATCACCTCAGGGGCCACCAGACCCTTTCCAGTGATGGTCAATGAGCTTCCATCCCCGGAATCTGCAGCTCTGAGGTGCTGCTATGTGGGCTTCATCTCTTGTGGGCAGCCTTCCTTGCTCAGTCACCTTTCATCTGGGCATCTCCTCCCTCTGCCCACCCGGTCTTTATTCTGTATGGATTGGGGGGGGGGGTGTTCACTGCAGTGTGGTTCCAGGATGAGCCCCTAGGATTTCATGCGTTCCATCTTAATCACTGTGCCAGATCACAAGTTTACTAATACGAGTGAGCATCCCTCGGGTGACTCTGCTTAGCATTTGGCAAATAAATCTTATTCATATCCAACTTACTTAAAAAGGAAGTATGCCTCTCCATTTGCCATATGAGACTTGGTAAAGGCAAGTAGCTGCTGGAACACTGTCTCATTCATTCACTGAGTTGGGACGGGGTTTCACCTAACCCTGGCTGGCCTCAAACTCTCGATTGCTGATGTGAATCTGTCTTCCTCTGGCCGTGGTGGAGAGAAGAGTCTCCCAATCCTCTGCACTGCCTTCTCATACGGCCCACTGTGTGTTCCCAGGGCAACTTGCAGGGTGAGGAGGCCGGGCTGGGGTGCAGGCACATCTGGAAATGTGAGCCCAAAGCTGGCTGAGTGGTCACCCTACAGCCGCTGCAGCTGCCCCAGCCTGGAGGGCTGGCAAGGTGCTGGGGAGGCTCTCAAAGCCCAGGGCTGCACCTCCCTAGCTCGGCTGTCCCTGCCAAGTGTGGCCCCGCCCGACATGTGGCCGCCTTAATTGGACCCTCGTTTATTATTGTAATGAGGATCCCTTTTCTAATGTGTTTTCCTAGCCCTCATGTGGCTGAACTGTTATTTTTCTCACTTGACTTTTTTTTTCCCTATGAAATGTTTTGGATAAATACGCAGCTGAAATGGCTTGTTACTAACTGTGTACACTTTCAGCTGAATGAAAAGTAAAGAAATACAGCATTTCGCATATAAAATATTCTGTTAATGTTATATAATTTGGCTGTGGAGTATCATTTTGCTTTTATGAAAGGGTTTGGTGAAACCCCGGGGAATGGCAGATGGCTCACATGTAGTAATTATTGGTTACTAAATATCACTCATATCATACTGATCTATTCATACAAGCATAGCCATGTTCAATGTATATATGTTTTAAGGACAATGTGTAATTGGAGGGCAGGGCTTCAGGAGAGTGGAGGATCTCTTTCGAGAAGGTGTAAGAGACTTTAGGAGCCTTTTCTGGGCCACAGTTGCCCTCTCTACTCAGCCCTTCATTCATCTCTGTACCCTGTCCTGGTTTTCTGCAGGAGTTGGGCTCTGCCTGCCCACAAACAGCTGGGTAGGGCGGGAATACTAGGAGGGATGCAGCCAAGAGGTCAGCACTTGGGCAGATGCTTTGAATTCCCTGCCTGGAAGGGAATGTGTAGGACCAGCCATGACTGCCTTTCTCGACATAATTTCCATTTGGCTGTGAGTCAATGACCGTCTGGTTGATGCATGGTCTACAGAAGACTCATTCCCCAGACCATCCCCACCCCCACCCCCCGCCACCGGAAGTTCACAGATCTTCCAATTCTCCTGTCCCACCTTGTCACTTTGTGCTCAGAAAATAAAAACCTAGTCCAGATAGCTCAAGGAACTGCTGTGTTGGGTAAACCAAATTGCAGCATACAGTAGGCAACTAATAAGTGCTTCCTATTTCCCCACTACAGAGATGATGGCTACCTCAAAGTGGATGGTGGTTGCCTATGATTTGAGGGTTAGCAAATTCAGTATGCAAATAGATCTTAACTCTTGGACCAGCTCTGATCAGTTGGGTCTTTAAACATTTTCCCAAGGAATCTAAAATCGAGAAAGGTGTATTGTAATCAATTAGGGGTGTCTGCCATGGGACACGAGCAGGAAGGAAATGGGGACACATTTCTTCCACCTATTTTGAGAGTCTAGCTTTTCACATATATAAGTCAGACTGCACTTGTTACCTCCTCAAGAAAGGCAGTTTTAAAAGCTGTGTTCTCAAAGCTTGTTTCCCAGTGTCTTGGTGGCAACTTCAAGAGGTCTAGTGGAGGGTTACTTGGCCTTCCCAGTGGGGTGGCCCCAGTTCTCCTAAGAGCAGATTGTATTGAAACAAGCAAGCTGGTCTCTCCTGCTTGCTCGCTTACATATGGCCCCTCCTGGAGGAAGCTGCCTCCCTTTCACCTCTTGGCCAGTTGCAACACCGTGGGTGGCCTGGCCAGCATCATGCTGCTTGGATCTTCCAGCCACTAGAATGAAGAACCAACTAATCCTCTTTTCTGTGGAAAGTACCAAGCATCGGGGATTTTGTTACAGTATAGATACACACACATAAAGAGTTATTTTAGCAATCCTATATGTTTGTGCGTGTACATATAGATGTGTGTACATGCACATGGAGGCCAAGAGAACATGGCCCATCTTTTGATCTAAGTCTCTCGTTGGCCTGTAGTGCATTGATTAGACTCAGCTAGCTGGCCAGTAGCCCCAGGGGTCTGCCTGTCTCTACCTCCCCAGCACTGGGACTGCGGCCATGATCTCTGGGTATTGAATTCAGGTCCTAATGCTTAAATACAAATGGTTTTTTAAACAACTGAGCCTTCTCCTCAGCCTAAATCATCATTCTTCTCGTGTGTGTGTGTGTGTGTGTGTGTGTGTGGTATGCACATGTATGGTTGTGTGCACATGCATATGGAGGCCAGAGGTTGATGTGCGGTGTCTTCCTCGATCAGTCCCCACCTTGTTTGACCGAGGCAGGATCTCGCACTTGTGCCTAGAACTCACAGAGTTGGGTAGTCCAGAGTGCCTCAAGTGCTATTGCGGGCCGCCGTGCGCACCCAGCATTTATGGGGTGCCGGGGATCTGAACTCTTGTCCTCATAGCAAGAGATTTACTCACTGAGCCGTCCCCCCCAGCATCGACTTCTGCTGCAGTTTCCTCGTCCGTTCTGCGGACCCAGTGTCGGCAGCCACCCCCCAGCTGCAGCAGCTTCCAACTCTTCTCATCTCTAGGCCCTTCAAGGCCACCATGGTCCTGCTGGCAGTTTCCTTCAGTAGGCTGTACTGATCCGATGTCTTTCCACTCGTGCTGTTGGCATTGGGTTGCATTCAACACCATGGTGCCAAGTTCTCCCTTGATATATGGTTTTGCTTGCATCGAGGCCACAGAAAGCCAGGGGTGAGAGCAGAAGAAAAAGGAGGAGGAATAGTTTGGAGAAGTGAGACAATAATCTCAAGATTCTAAGAAAGGATCAGAGGGCGAGGGGTAGAGAAAGACTACCTTTTAAAGTGTGTGGAATAGGATGGATGGACAGTTACTGAAGATAACGCAGGCAGACCCGTCGGGGCATGTGTCAGCCTTCGGCCCTGGGACAAGCTCTCTGCAGAGGATCTGACCTCTGGACCTGACCAGTTCAAGCCTATCTGCTGTTGTGGGACCTGGTCTCTAACCCAGCCTCCCTACCCTGGTTTCACCACAGGCTAAAACCTGAGCATCAAGTCCACAGACCCCAGGGGCATGGCCTCCTTACATAGACACCCTTGGTCTCTCTGATGATGTTGGGTCTTCTCACTGCCAGGGTGGGAGTGAGGGTCGGAGGCTGGAGACTAGCCAGTCACACAGGGAGGTGAAGGAGGCCAGAGATAACATCCGGTTCTCACCTTGCTCCTTCGTGGAAGCATCAGGAGACCTGGAAAGAATCCATCAGCCTCTCCAAACCCTGTTTCACACTTTTTTAAATGGAGGAAATAATACCTGCTGTAATTGATTTCACACGTTCACAGAAAGGTTTAGCGAATAGCAGGGGACACGCCAATGCCCAAACTTTTCACTGTGATAATTTATTTGTTCTCAAAAAGATGATAAAATTTTAAGCCAGGATAGAAAACCCTTTGGAGAGCTCCTCCCAGCTTTCAAATAAAAAGGCGCTGCCATCACTAGTATTAGAGGAACAATGGGCAGGGGGATCAGGTGGGTGGAGGGAATAAACTCTCAGGGGAGGTGTGGGGGCAAAAGAGGCCGGATGGTCTGCAAACAGTGAGACCAGGTTGAACCTTTGCCCCTCTCTGAACTTCCTCCTTTAGGGGCGGCACAGGAAGACCAGATCCTGAAATACCCTAAGAATGATGTTTCTCATTCCTCTCTAGTCCAAACAAGGAAGCCGGGAAGTCTTGCCAGGGCACGCACGATTTAGTTCAAAGGCCCCAAGTCCAAAGAGCGGATTAAGTTCAGTACAGTCAGGAGTCAAGGCTGGGAAGGTTCCCTGGCTTGTACAGTCCTCCCAGACGCCTTTGCTCTGAGAGGTGTTGACCACATCTCACCCGTTGACTTTGGATCACAGATACTTTGATAGGCTCAGACGTCAGTCAAAGCAGAAAGCCAAGGTGGTCAGCAAGCAGCTTGTTTCAATGTGAAGTGTGAAAGAGGGAGGGAACCCATCTGTTCATTCAGCCACTCTGTTATGGAGTGTTGCATGCTATAGAGTCCTAAGCTGATGCCTGGATGGGCGGCAGGAAGAATGCGGAGCCTCTCTCAGAATCTATGCTCAAGTGACCACAAGGAAGGGCTTCTGGAAATGTGAGGGCCAAGAGTTACAGGGGCTTTTGACTACTTGAAATGTATTCCATTTCAACTCACAATAAAGGCAGTAACATTTCTTTTTAAATTTAAAAAAAATTTTATTTGTGTGGAGAGAGAAAATGGGTACTCCAGGGCCTCCTGTCACTGCAAACAAACTCCAGATGCATTCAGCACTTTGTGCATCTGGCTTTACGTGGGTACTGAGGAATCAAACCCAGGCCATTGGACTTTGCAAGCCAGCACTTTAACCACTAGCCATGCGCCCAGCCCAGCAATAACATTTCAAACTGAGCCTATGAAAAGTTCCTTCGAGCATTCTCCCAGTCAGTACTGCTCCTTCCTCTCCAAGAGACCACCTCTGTCACCAAAGACCCCCTTTCCCTACTCACGCTGTGTGGACTCTTCAGTATTTGGCTTCTTTTACCCAACTACCTTCTGTAGGTCTTCATGGTTCCTTTTTACTGCTAGGTAATATTTCATTACAGGGCCATGACATATGATACTTACTCATTCTGTTGTGGGTAGACATTTAAGTTGTCTCCAGTTTGAAAGTATGAATCAAGATGCTCTGTATGTTACATATATATTGTTTATATTAGGTACGTGCTCAGTCTGAATCTCACCGAATTGAAATGGGTCTTATGTGCATAACCCAAAGGACTAGACCTGAAAGTAAGTGAGGTGATCAACAGAATAAGTCTTTCCCTTCCTCTAGAAAGGTATGAAATTGGTTTTAAAAACAAAACACCTAGGGTATGCCCCAATTTTAAAAAATTGTTCCTCCTTGGCCTGGAGAGATGGCTTAGTGGTTAAGGTATTTGCCTGTAAAGCAGAACCTGAGTTTGATTCCCCAGGACCCACATAAAGCCAGATACACAAGGTGGCACATGTGTCAGGAGTTGGTTTGCAATGGCTGGAGGCCCTGGTGCATCCTCTCTCTCTCTCTCTTGAATTAATAAATTAATAATAATAAACGTGTTCCTCTGAAAACAGTTCTGTTCTTACCCTTTGAAAGATTATGCATTGCTCACTGAAAAGTACAATGTTTTGTATAAATGCAGGGTGGTGGCATTATTATTGTTACCGTGGTTATTTCTTTCAGGGAAAAAAGCAGCGGGGGCCAGGGGAGCCAAGGTTCCTTCTCCAGCTTGTGCCTCCTGCAGAGTCTGCTAACTGATCTGTGGGGCGCCTCTGTCAGGTGTCAATAGTCCAGTCAGACCCCAAGTATTGTCTGGGGACATCATGAACAACACAGGCAGAATGATTCAAAAAAGAAATCAATGGTCCTAAAAATAGCAAAGAGAAGTTCTCAGAATAATGTCTTCATGGGAAAAGGGAGGGGGCTGAATGACGGGTTGCATTGTAAAAAGTCAAGTGTTTTAAAATTTCTATCTAGAAAGGTGAGCGCTAGCTTATGAATAGGGTGACATGCAGACACACAGGATTCTGGGCTTCAGCCTGAGAGGGACTCACCTTTCTTCTGTTGGCTCCCACTCCTTCCTCGTCCTTCCCTTAAGGACTGTTGCTTAGAGAAAAAGGCAGCCTTATAATGATAAGAATCCCTCGGGGGGCTGAGCTGTAACTAGTTGGTAAAGCATTTGCCTAGCACCCAAGAAGCTCTGGGTTCCATCTCTGCACTCTTAGCTCTTGCTAGTAAAGCCAGCTTGGGGAGGGAGAGGTGGAAGATCAGAAGTTCACGGTCATCCTCAACTACATAGTGAGTTTGAGGCTAACCTGGGCTACATGAGAACCTGTCTCAGAAACAAATTGGGGTGAGGGAGAATCATCCAGGAACTGGGTGTGATAGAATTCTCCTGGAATCACCACATTCAGAGGCTGAGGCAGGAAGATCCCAAGTTCTAGGCTAGCCTGAACCACAGAATGAGACCATATCTCAAAAGGAAAAAAGAAAGAGAGAGGGAGAGGGAGGAAGGAATAAAAAAGAAAGATAAAAGGGAGAGAAAGAAAATTATCCAGGAAATAAGGTCAAAGCCATCTGATGAGGTTCATTTGTGAGTGCCTACACACACACACAAACACACACACACACACACACACACACACACACACACACACACACACACACCTGCTCTAGTCTGGAGTGCAGACCTGTGTGGCCCTGGTTGGATTTGGTGGAACTGTGCTGAGTCCACAGTTGTCCTGGTGGGGATGTGAGACAAGTGGATATTCCCAATTTCAACACAAGATTTGGGGTGTCTTCTGACATGAATCTTGAAGTGTAGTAAATACCAGCTTCAAAAGCTCTTTGGAACTTCATCTCTCTGGCCCTGCTCCTTGGCTAATGGCTGATACATAGGGGTGTGCTGATGGGTCTGCCCTGCAGGTGTGTTCTGTAGAAGGTCTTACGGTGCCCACCCCATAGCTGCCACCCCACCGAGGCATCTACATTGACATGCGCAGGATCTATGACCTCTTGTACACAGGGAAGACACAGTGGGTACCACTCATTGTCACCATCACCACTAACGGTTTTCCAACTTGACCTTCCAAAGGTCACATGCTTGATGCCAACTGTGCTGAAACACCCCGACTGGCAGAGCACATGGCTGTCCAGTGGGGGAGGCTTCTTAAGGTGTGGAATCCTAGATGATTAGGAAGCTTTGACCTCAAGTAACAGAAACCAAAACAGTTTTGCACTCTGTGTGTACCAGGGCTTTTTGCCTCTTGGCTTTTGTCCTCATGATTACATGACGGTTGCCACTGCTCCTTAATACGAGAACATAAAGAGAAGACAAGAAGGCTGGAGAGATGGCCCCGCCATTAAGACACTTGCCTACAAAACCTAAGGACCCAAGTTTGATTCCCCAGCACCCACACAAAGCCAGATACACAGAGTGGCACATGCATCTGGAGTTGGTTGGTTTGCAGTAGCTGGAGGCCCTGGTGTGCCCATTCTCTCTCTATCTGTCTCTCTTCTATCAGCTTGCAAATAAATAAATAAATAAATAATTTTTTTAAAAGAGAGGAGGCAAGAAAGGGGCAAAACAGTTTTCTCCTGGTGTTCCTGTAAAGAAAAATTTCCCCAACAGCCCCAGAAGCTCTCCACCATATCTTATTGGTAGTTGGGAGAGGATAGAAGTTCTTACTCTTGGAGTCTCAGCCAGGTTCTCCCACTGTGAGAACCTTGGGAAATTCTCTGTGCATAAGTTTCTTCTCTGTGTGTCTGTGAGCGCATGTGTGCGTGTTTCTAATATATGCATGTGTATATAGATGTGTGCAGATACACACGCCCTGTGCACATTGGTGCTGAGGCCACAGAGAGTGATGGAAGTCCTTCTTGATCACTCTTCCCCTCTGTTTCCTGAGACAGTTTCTTGCTGAACCTGGAGCTGCTGTGTTTTTGTTGGTTTGTTTGTTTTCAGTCGGACTGGCTGAGTAGTGAGCCCCAGTGATGCTTCCATTTCCCTGATCCTCAGGACTGGAGTTATAGGTATGTACGGCCATGCTCAGATTTTCACATCCTCATACTGTGTGACAAGTATTCTAATCCATTGAGCTATCTTCCCTCTGCCTCCATGTCCATGCCCATAAAGTCACCATCATAATATTAGTGCCTATCTCATGAGGTTGTTAGGAGAATTCAAGAGGAAACACACAGACAAGCCTTAGACTCGTGCCTGCTAGATCACAGTATTCAGCGGGCACATTAGCTTCCATTTCCCCATAGTCAGGATCGAGCCCTTGGCCACAAAAATGGATTCATCAACAAGGACTCAACTCGTTCAACCAAATAATACTGGCAAAGCACATCTTAAGTCCCTGATTTCAAAAGATGCGCCTTCATAGGAAGGTAGTTCCTTGCCAGAGTACTTGACTAGCATGTGGGAGGCTCCAGGTTCAAATCCAGCAGCCGGGACAACAGCAGCAAAGTGACAGCTTACTTTGCTGCTCAAATAATGTGTGTAGGTAGCAGCTCACTGGGAATGAGGCTGGAGGGACACAGATGAGAAAGAAGCCTCTAGAAGCTCTAGACATCAGGAGAGGTTTCCACAGGGTGATGAATCAGAGCATAGGTGAGTCCTTCGGCCAGGACCTGACCAGCTTCCCAGCTTTATCGAGATCATCTTCTGTCTTTCGACTGTCCCTGTGGCGAGCAGGGCCACAAAGAATCAGCCTTTCAGCAGCAGATCCCCAGTGTCCATCGTGTGGGGAGGTCCTCAGAGTTCATCATGTGGAGAGATCCCCAGTGTCTGTCATGTGGGAACGTCCCCAGCATCTGTCATGTAGAGATCCTTAGCATCTCATGCTGTGCTGTGTTTGGGAGGTCGGGGATAGAACCCAGGGACTTCACATGCTAGGCAAGCACCCTACCTCAGAGCCACACCCCCCAGCCTGGTAACATGCTCTTGCGCTGATTCTGAAGCCACAACCAGACCCTCCACCCCTGTTCCATGGAGGAAGAAGGAGCTGACAGGAAGTTCTGTGATGGCATTCCTGGAGTGTGACTTGCTGCTTCGGCCCCACTAACACTTTCGTGTGCCCCCTGTGTTAAATACTTTTCTGCTTAAAGCATATCAAATCGCTTGTATCTCCTGAAACCCACTCTGTCTGGTAGAGAAAATAAAAGTGAGCCTATTGCTTCCAGTGAAGATAGTTTCAAAGCATTCCTGGGCGCCTACACGGAATCCAGCAAACAGACTTGGTGTTTCAAGGGCAAGGGCCAGAGTCTCCTTTCTGGACTAGATGTACAAAAGGTCTGCACCTTCTCCACTAAGCAAAGCCACACTCTCTTGTAGCAAAATGGTGGCATTCTACTACACCCTTGACCATATTACGTGGCATTTCGTCCGCATGTCCATAATCATCATGTCCTAGAACTCTGACAGAAGTAAGAAATCAGCCTGGGACTAGAATCCCCATTTTACCAATTAAGATACTAGTGTTCAGAGAGATGCCCCAGGGTCCCTGAGAAACCAGGGGTCCCCATGTCAGATCCTTCAGCACCTCTCACTCCATCCACAGAGACCCAGGCATCTGGATTAAGCATCTCTAGAGGTTATTCCTTTAAAATCCGAATCTCCCAGCTCAGAGAGTCTGCACTGAACTCCTGATATGCCATTATATATGGACATGTGACTTTGTTCCTAATAATAAAAGGAAGTGCCCTTGTCTTCTTTATAAAGACACAGAAGCAGGCGAGCGAGAGAATGTCAAAGTCACAGTCTTTGGCCATCCTAGCTTTACTAATAGCCAATCCTGTCATCACCACTGTTTACTCTAGGGACAGTCACTGTAACAGAAGGGTTGGAGTGGCAATGGAGAGTGGCTTGGCCAGAACCTTGACAGCACTAGGCTCTGGGAAGCCATGTGTGGCCTAGGCCTGTGAGCGACCCTGGAGCAGGTGGCAGCTGGGGCAGTTCCTTGGGTGACTCCCTGCCCTCCAGCAGGGCTGTCCACTGGAGCAGCCTTTCACTGCCCTGCACGGCTGTCACCAGCAGCATGGTTGACAATGTGCAGGGCGAGCCCCACATGAGCCAGGACAAGCTAACCCAGAAAGATGCACCTGCAGGAAGCACCAAAACTTCCATTTCTGCCTTTATTCATGTCTCCAGATGAGATGCCCAGCTCAGGGGCAGGCGGGCTCACAGAGGAACTTGATAGGAACGTGTGACACCGCCTTTTAAAGTCCTTCCCTGCATCTCTGAAGTTGACAGGTTGGGAAGTGAGGTTGACAAAGTCCTCGGTCCAAGCAGACTGATCAGATGTGAAGTCTTGGCCAGAGATGATCAGGGTAGAAGCGAGCCAAAACGACATCGCATCAAATCCATTTCAGATCCTGTACACACCAGTGCCTGTCACCGCTCCAGGTGTCGGCACCCTCGACACACAAGAGGTCTTTTCAGACCAGGACGTCTGCCCCCCTTAACCCTGGAGCTGTCACCTGGTGCATGCTGGGAACACAATTGTCACTACATGTAAAGCCACACACATGAAGAAGTGGTCACTCTGGAGGTGACGCTACTTCCTTCTCCCGGCATTTTAACAGGAAGGCCTTGCCTTGGGCATCGGGGCAGAGACCGAGCCCTCACCCACACATAGGGCAGGGCTTTCCATCTGCAGGTGGGTCCCTTCAGTGATTAGCTGCAAACCATTCATTCACTTCAGGAGGAAGTGGATGGCATACAGCCCTTACCACTGCTTTGCAGAGATAATTGATTTCATGTAGTTTGAAGATGGGAGAAAGAAACAAATGAGAAAGAGAGCAGGTTTGGAGGTGACTGTGAACACCCGATCAGTTTAATTATAGCTCCATCTTTAGCTGACATGGATTCTTTCCTTTTCGAATTAAAATATCCAAGCAACTTGAAATGTAACGGTGATGAATTTTTCATGTTCTGCTCCCTCCCTCGAATCCTGGCTCAGGGCACTGTTACCAGCACACTTCGAGCTTTCTTCAATAGATAGTTAACGTGACATGCAAGAGGCGTCTGCGTGACACAGATAACTCAGGGGAACAGCACAAAGTAAATGAGATGCATTAGTGTCTGGATGGGAGCGGAAGATAGAAGTTCTTAGAACTTCTTGTTTAATTTATAGAAACGGATTTCCCCTCCTGTGCTTAAGATTTCAAAATAGTAATCATAGTCTAAGGAGGACATGTTCCCACCCCAGGTACTAATATCAATATGGAAAAGAAAATCATTAACTAGATGTACCACTCAGTGGCACCTATTATATGTCAACAAGCTAACTGAGGTGATAAAACAAACTGTTAGTGGAAATTTAATTACTAGCCATTGAGATTTGGGCAAGAGCTGGGGTTTCTAGAATCATTACTCTGGTACCGAAGGCTGCTGGAAGCAGCCATCCGCCCGGAACGAACAATTTTAATAGGTGTTTTTCTTCCCTCGGAAACATCAGTGCTCGGAAACTTTTCAAATTCAGTTCTTGGGGAATGGCAGGGGGAGGGCAATTCGCAATGGAAGCTGGAGAAAGAAAGAAGCCCAAGGAACCTGCTTCCAGCCGCAAGTCTAGGGCGAGTAGCGATCTGCAAGGTCATTTTATAAGTGATTTCTGCACACTTAATTATGTCAGATTTCAGGCCTATGGCTACCTTCAAGCTGCCCTGATTTGTCACTTATAATATGATATAAACCATGACCCTGCCCTCTGAACCACTGACTAAGCTTGTTCCCTGGCTCCAGTCTTACTGCCCCAGCCCCGACTCACCCTGAGACCCCCCCTCACAAGCGGGCTCTACAAGCACTTCAGAGTCCTTTCTCCCACCCCCATCTCCTGCATCCCCCTTGGCATAGGTACAGGCGAGCTGTCTGGCAAATCAAAGATGGCTTGAGTGTAGGAAGGATGCCAGCATGACTCAGCCATCACCTGGGACCTACCACGCTCCGAAGTCTAGATGAAAATGTCATCACACCACATCAGTTTGACCAAGTCCAAAGCTCGGTAGAGTATTTTTAAATTCTTATGGGGAGGAGGCTTGCCCCCTCAAGGCCCTGTCAGCCTCAGGGGACTTCCTGGCATCTTACATCTTTTCAACCCACTATGAAATTTAGTCACCTTGTCAGGCTCTGAGGGGAAAGTGCTCCGTGAGTAGCAGTTTTGACTAAGTAGACTTTCAGAAAATCAGAGAGCCATGGAAGAGGATGCTGGGCACTGGGGGAACTGGCCCAGCCCTGCCCAGCTTCTCTCTGTGCTCTGTCTCTGACTCATACCCAGTCCTGAATGTGGGACACTCAACTCCCCCACCCTGTGCAGAAGACCTGGGCCAATTGGGCTGGAGGAAAAAAATCACTGATTTCTGTTTATCCCCCTGGATGGTGGCTCACCTTAAAGCAGATTGTCCTAGTGCTGAAGGCTCTCAAGGAAATGACATCTTAACCTTGCTTGCACCTTAGATTCTCCTGCAGAGATTACAAGCACCTCCATGGTCAGGCCTTAACCCGTAACAATAAATGCAGGAGCTGAGGGTAGGACTTTGGAAGAAGAGCTTAATAAAGTTCCCAGGTGGTACAATGGGAGGCCAGGGTGGAAGACCACAGCAGACGAACAAGGATTTCAAGGGGCCCACAAGGTCAGGCTCCCTTTCCTTCTGTTCAGCCACCGAGTTGTCTTAGAAGCCTTGAACTAAATCTGCGTTTTGGTGAAATGAATGATGTCAACTTGTTTTATGTTTCTATCTGCATCCACTGCCTAGATGTTTTTTTAGCTTTGTTAAAATAGAAAAACTCATTTCATTGCTTCTCCTTAAAGAACAATGATGGGGCTGAGGATGTGGCTCACATGGTAGAGTACTTGCCTAACATGAATAAAGCCATGGGTTCAATTCCAAGTACCACAAAAAAATCAGATGTAGTGGCACATGCCTGTAATCCCAGCACTGGGGAGGTGGAAGTAGGAAGATCAGAAGTTCAAGGTCATCCTCAGCTACATAGTAAGTTTGAGACCAGCCAGGGCTATTTGAGACCTTGACTCAAAAAATTAAATGAATAAAATACTATTGCAATTTTCTTGACACCTTAGACAATCTAAATGAACCGACACAAAGTCTCAGGGCTGGGCTACAGGGAGCCCTTTTGTAAGGACCTGGCTGTAACACTTGCCTTAGCTTCTTGGATGACCTTGACCAGCCCAGGGAGCTCTCTGGCCTGCTCACCTAGCTGCAAAGCAAGCCTAAATAATGTTGTCAACCCCTTCCTCTGAGAACTTCTGGTTTCTGTGTCTGTCAGCTCTCTTTAGGCGGTCCCACTAGGTGTGTCAGATCTGAGACCACTGACTTAACTGTTTTGTTTTCATGTGTGTGCACATGTGTGTGCGTGTGTGCATGCGTGTGCCCATGCAGCCATGCAGCACCTCACACACTTGCCTGTGGTGGGGTTCACTCACCTGCACTGACCGGAGGGTCACGTCGGGTGTCTGGCTCCATCACTCATCCCAGAGGTTGCTGTTTTTCTAGTCTTTTCATTGCTAGATAAAGCACCTAATTCAAAAGCGTCTGATTGGGGCTGGTGAGATGGCTCAGCAGTTAAGGCGCTTGCCTGCAAAGCAGAGGACCTGTGTTTGATTCCCCAGTACTCACATAAAGCCGGATGCACAAGGTGGCTCATGTGTCTGGAGTTGGTTTGCAGTGGCTGGAGGCCCTGGTGTGACCATTCTCTCTCTCTCTCTCTGGCTTTTTTTACTCTCTCAAATAAATAAATAAATAAAATATTTTTTAAAAGATCATTCATCCTGATCAAGTGAGTTTTTTAAGAAAGCAGCTGATGGGAGGAAAGGCTTTTTATGGTTTTTTTGTTTGTTTGTTTTTGCTTACAATCTCGAGGGGAAGCTTCAGGGGAAAGTAAGACATGGGCAGAGACTCTGCGAGAGTAGGTAGAAAACAGCAGCAGGAGAGTGAGCTGAATTCTAGCAATAAAGAGCTGGCTGTAGCACCCAGAAAGAAGCTCACCCCCAACAGCACATCTCCTCCAGCAAGGCTCCACTTCCCAAACTGCCATCAGCTACGGACTAAGCATTTAGAGCACATGAGTTTATGGGAGACATCTGACTCACATCACCGCATGGTCTCTGCTCTCCTGCAGGACTAGGATTTATGTGAGTCCTCAGGATCACACTCCAGGGGTCTTCTCAGGCCTTGGGTCCTCATGCTTGCCAGGAAGTCCTCTTAGCCGATGAGCCATCTCTCCAGCCCTGTTTTGTTTTATCTTTGAGGCAAAGTTTCACTCCAGCCCAGGCTGACCTGGACCTGACTCTGTAGCAGATGCCGCCATCAAGTTTTCAGAAACAGATATCAAGTGAAACATTTGTCCAACTTGAATGGAGGCATCTGCAGCTGCTGTGGAAGGAGGAACTCAGATAAGGTTCCCATCAAGTCACATGCCTCGGTTTCTTCACCTTTGCCTATTTTCTCACCTGATATATTATAATGATTCTGTCCACATGTAACCAGAGTACGAGAAGGGCTGTGATGGGGATAAAGCTGTATGTTTCACATATTAATTCCACCAAGACTTACTGAACCCTTAGCAATGAGACAAATATGAATAAGAAGTGGCCCCTTCCTTTCAAGGCACTTACAGTTTAAGAAGTGTCTAGAAAAAACTATCAAAGGACTCTGTATTGTGGAAGGTGTTATATGAATTTGAGACCAGTGTCATGGAATGGAGCTTTAGGAAGCTGATGCTGTCATGTGCTACTAGACCATGTGAAGTTAATCCATATGAGTAGATTAAGGTGGCTGATCTTGGTTAACTCAATTTAAAATGTGAAATACTTAGCATTCACTACATTCCTTAAAAACCCTGCAACCTGTTGCTGATCTGTAGATTGCTTGTCTCTAACACTTCACCAGTCTTCACTGGAAGAGTTGAAATTGTCTATAAGGGTGAATGGCACCATTGGGTCAGTTTTATGGGTAAGTCCTCTAAGGGAAGAAGCAAAGAAAAAGTGGAAGCGTGGGAAGAAGGCTGCTCTGACTTCCAAGAAAACACCTCTGTGTTTCATAGCAGAGCATCTCATTCCTCTGTCTCTTTTTTTCAATCCCCAGAGACCAGAAAGTCCTTAGCACTATTAATTTGTTGCCTCACTCTCATGTCTCCATCTTCCTTCTTTATTATGACTTTTTAAAAATAGTATTTATCAGTCTTTGGATATCCAGCTGACTGGGGATGGGGAAGGGGGGCAATGGGGAATTGGGGATAACAACTCATGGTTGGCCCACTAAACAATGTAACTCATTATGAACAATAAAGAAAAAAAAGCAAAAAAAATAGTATTTATTTATTTGCAGAGAGAGAGAGAGAGAGAGAGAGAGAGAGAGAGAGAGAGTATGGGCATGCCAGGGCCTCCAGCCACTCTAAACAAACTGCAGATGCATCATGCACTTTGTGCATCTGGCTTCATGTGGCTTCAATTAAACTGCTGAGTCATCTCTCCAGCCCTATTCTGCCTTTTTATTGTAAATTGGAGACTTTTGCTTTTTCTGAGGCAGGATCTCACTCCAGTCCAGGCTGACCTGGAATTCACTCTGTCGCCCAGGATTGCATTGAATTCATAGTGATCCTCCTACCTCCAGGCCTCCAGAGTGCTGGGATTGTAAGTGGGAGCCATCATACCCTATTCTGCCTCTTCTGGACCCTCCTGTAATATTTTTACATTCAGGTCTGAGCTCGGTCACTTGCTCATAAAGCCTTCCCAGGCTCACGTATCCCCATAGCTCTTCTCTAGCCCATCACCCTACATGACGGTCGCCATTGCACATGCTTCTGTCTGATGTCAGCTTGCTTATTTACTTGTAGATTGTTTCCTTCTATTAAAATAAAACCACTTAGAAAAAAAGGGAAACATTGTCTCTTTCTCAACCATATGCTTACAACAGGGCTGGCACATAGTAAGTATACAATAAAAATATACTGGATGATGGATGTATCTGCCCTCTCTGTGCGATATCGACAATGAGAAGACCAGCTCAAAGAGAAGAGCGTGTCCCAGCTCTCACAGCATAGCTCCGGGCCTCAGCTTGCTTACCTGTGAAACTGGACAGCTACACCCATGAGTGGATCTCAGGAAAGAGGGGCTGAGGACCAAATGAGAACATGGTGGCGAAAGTACTTTGACAAGTGAAAATGTGAGTTAAGTGGGAGATGTTATTATCTTCTGCCATCTGTTTGACTCTCATCTTTCTCCCTCGGTGAGCGGTCGGACCTATTGATTGTAGCTTGCTGGAGGAAGCTCTCACTGTCTAATTACTGCCCGGCTCAGCCTGTAGCTGTGTCCTCTACAGTCAGCACGTCCTGACACTGACCCCTGATGCCACAGCTCGTTGAAGAGCAGCTAGCCCTGGCATTCTGAATCCAACATAGAGGTTCAGGTCTCTCGGGGCACGAGAGGTGGCTTTCATTTTGGGGGCAGCTAACACCCCAGCTAAACAGGCAGCCCTGCTGGGGAGAAGCCAGGGCCCAGGGGCTTCCTGCACAGATACAGGCCAAGAAATGCACTGACCGGCTAACTCAGACTGTGGAGCCCACGCACATAATCCCTGCCACCTCTTCTGGCCTGAGATATGGTTAATAAGGGAGACTGAGAATGAACGGCATTGGTAATACTGGGCAATAATAATAATTAGTAACGGAGGTATAAGATTAGCTCAAGTTCAAATATAGACGTGGTAGAGAGAAGTGCACCCACTGTTCCCAACCTTCCCTCTACACAGACAGCCACACTCCTCAAGATGCCATCCCTGACTACTGAGTTTAAATTAGTCCATAAACTTAGGGCTGGGGATTAGGATCAGTGATAGACCAGGTTCCTAGTATGCATGAGCCCTGGGACAAATATCCAGTATTGGAAAAATTAATTAATTAAATTTAAAAAAAGACATTTTGGAAGCAAAATAAAATAATGTGCTACACAATGCATGTACATTCTGTTATTTAGATGAAAGAAGACTATGTAAGCAAATTGTACAGAACCTTTGGATTTTCTTTTTTTATAACTTTATTATCGATAAGTAGTTACATTGTATGAGCAAATCTTATGAGGGTACCCCCATTTCCTTCCTCCCTGTTTCCAGCCCACTGGGGGCCCTCCTTGGTGGGCGTACTGGATCAGTCCATGGGGTAGAGGGTTATGAATAACTCAAGAGGTAGCCTGGTTTCCCCACACACACCCCTTTGTTTGTAGTTGCTGAGGGGAGCAATGTCTCTGGATTTTCTCCCCCACCATGGCTCTTACAATCAAGAGCTTTGACAGAAGCCTGTTCAGTTTTGAGGACCTCATGGGTCTCTTTGATCAACTGCTCAGTGTGGGAAGGAGCCAATAACTGGGACAGGGAGTGGCAGGTCTGCTCAATTTTTCATGGGGTTAGGCTTCCTCCCATTCTACTCATGGCCCCATCTTAGCAGGCGATGCCCACAGCTTCCTCAAGAGCTTACTGTATGAAAGTAAGGATTTTAGAGTATCGATTTGTTATGGGCTTAGCTTCTTGTATAAGTCCCCCCACCCTCCCCTCCTCCCCCCCCCCATTTACTTCCATCCTCTTTCACAGTCTCTCAATTCACCTGACAGGTTTGCTTAGAGTTTAAGCTTAACCTGGTTAGGAACCACATATGAGGGAGAGTATGCGGTGTTTAACTCTCTGTTCTTGTGTGAGTTCGCCAAGTATGATCTGTTCCAAATCTGTCCACTTTTCTTTAAATTTCATTATGTCATTTTTCCATTCAGCTGAGTAAAATTCCATCGTGTAAATGTACCATAGTTTTGTTATCCATTCCTCCATGGATGGGCATTTGTGTTGATTCCAATTCTTGGCTATTATGAATTGAGCTGCTATAAACATGGTTGAGCAAATGTTTCTGTGCTGATGTGTGAAATCTCAAAGGTAGATGCCTAGTAGAGGGATAGTTGGGCCCATTGGTAGCTCTAGATCCATGCTGTTCAGGAGTCTCCACACTGCTTTCCGTAGTGGTTGAACAAGTTTGCAATCCCATCAGCAGTGAAAGAGGGCTCCTTTTTCCCTGCATTCTCGCCAGCATCTATTGTTGTTGGATTTTTTAATGATTGCCATTCTGACTGGAGGAAGGTCGAATCTCACTGTAGTTTTGATTTGCATTTCCCCGATGCTTAAGGATGATGAACACTTTCTTAAGTGAGAATTGGCCATTTGTGTTTCCTCCTCTGTGAATTCTCCGTTGAGATCAATGTCCCATTTTGTGAGGGGGCAGTTTGATTTTTGATTTTTTTTTTTTTAGTTCTTTTATATGTGCTGTCAAAGCAAGCACCTTCAAAATTCTTTTTTTTTTTTTTTTTTTTTTTTTTTTTTTTTTTTTTTTATTTTTGTCTTTTTATATTTTTTTTTTTTTTTTTTTTTTTTTTTTGGTTTTTCGAGGTAGGGTCTGGCTCTAGTCCAGGCTGACCTGGAATTTACTCTGTAGTCTCAGGGTGGCCTTGAACTCACAGTGGTCCTCCTACCTCTGCCTGCCAAGTGCTGGGATTAAAGGCGTGCACCACCACGCCCGGCACCTTCAAAATTCTTAAACCTTAATTTTTGTCTTGATTCAAGCACTCCAAAGATAAGTGAATCCAGCGGCCTACATGCTAGAGTGTGTCACATAAAGGGGTGCTTGGCACAGGCTTGCAGTTTGAATAGAAGAATATTGACCGGAGTTACAAATGTCTTTGCTAGCCTTCTTTACTCATTGTAATAAAAAAAAGAAAATATTGGACTGGAGAGATGACTCAGCAGTTAAAGGTGTTTGCTTGCAAAGCCTGACGGCATGGATTTGACTCCCTAGTACCCAAGTAAAGCCAAATGCACAAAGTGGGCACGCATCTGGAGTTTGTTTACAGTGGCAGGAGGCCCTGGCATTCTCTCTCTCTCTTCTCTCTCTCTCTCTCTCTCTCTCTGCCTCTTTCAAAGTAAAAATATTTTTAAAAAGAAAACATTATTGTAGAGTCACAAGATGTTCTAATATTGGTACACTGCTTTACTTTTTAAAGATCAGGGTTGTGAAATCTTAATTGATCCTCAAATGACCTATTGATAGTAGGAGGATGTAGACGAGAGAGCCGTGTGAGTGGTGTGCATGTGGAGGACAAAAGTAGACATTAGTGTCTTCCTCACTCACTTTTCCACTTTATTTTTTGATACAGAGTCTCTCGTTGAACCGCCTGGCCTAGGCTAGCTGGTCAGCAAGCCCAGGCGTCTCCTTGTCTCTGCTTCCCTGTGCTGAGATTATAAGTGCAGCCTCCACACCTGGCATTTTATATGGGTGCTGGGGACTCAAACTCACGTCCTCGAGTCTGTGTGGCAAACACTTTATCCACTGAGCTATCTCCTCAGCCTTGAATTATTTTTATTATGTTTTTTTAGAAATGGGGTCTCGCTGATGCTCATGGATTGCCTTCAAACTCCTGGGCTAACATGATCCCTCTGCCTTGGTCTCCCAAGGAACTCAGATCATAGGCACTACCTGGTCTGGTTTTAGTGTTTTGGTTTGGTTTGGTTTTGAAGTTATAGGGTCGCATGCAACCCAGGCTGGCCCCCAAATCACTAGATAGCTGAGGATGACTTTGTAGCCCTGATGCTCCCTGCTTTACTTCCCAGGTGCTGACATTGCAGACAGGTATGTGCCAACATGCTCAACTTCAGACCTGGTTTTAAATGAATGTTTTAAAATGTACTCATGGCTGGGAAGAAACAAGTAGATGAAAGTGAAAATCGAGAGAAATAAAGGAGCAATGATGTTCACTTTGGCCTTAAGAACATTTTCCAAATCAAATAAAAATTGGGTTCAGTTTTCATGAATTCACAAAGCCAGAGAGAAAGGAGAAAAGTCTCCATTCTTACCTTAGGAATGGGGGGGGGGAGATGCAGAGATATGCCTATGCATAAAGCTAGTGCCCAAGCTTACTGAGTATGGTGTGAAGTTAGTGAGAATGAGCTGGACTCCACTTGGCCTGCAGACCAGAAGGAAATTCATGTGGATCCAGCTTTGACTATATGAGAATAATCATAGTCCAGATCTTCTCTGGGTTTATATTTCAAACACACTTCCTGGGTGATAGATCTGGAATTAAGACTCTCAGAAAAAAGATTGCTGGAAAGATGTTTCATTGGTCAACTGCTTCTTGTACAAGCAGAAGGACCAGCACCCGTGTGAGAGCTGGGCATGGTGGCCACCTACACTCCAGCACCCGTGTGAGAGCTGGGCGTGGTGGCACCCTACGCTCCAGCACCCGTGTGAGAGCTGGGCATGGTGGCACCCTACGCTCCAGCACTGGCCAGGCAGTCAAGAATCACTTCTGCTCACAGGCCATCTAGTCTAGTCAATGAGAGACTCTGTCTCAGAAAATAAGGTGTAGAGTTATTGGAGAAAGATGGCACTTGAACTTGACCTGCAGCCTCCATGTACATAAGTACACATGTGCATATGCACCCGCCACACACGAGAAAGAGAGAAATGTGAGAGTTTCTAGTGGCCTGAGACACCTAAGGAGTAAGGTACTCTCTCTCTCTCTCTCTCTCTCTGAGGCAACTTTAACCCAGACTTGGAGGAACTGTCATGGGGAAAACTTTAAAGCACTCAAGGAAGCAGAGCACCATGAGGAAGGGCCAGCAGACATCCAAAGTTTATCCACAAACAATACCAGACATCTAATTTATCAGATATAAAATATACTAAAAGAAAGTTAGGGTCAGGGAGGAGGGAAATGGGGATATCATCAGAAGACTTACTCATACAATGCATCTAATTATTGACAATAAATATGTTAATTTAAAAAAGAAAGGAAGGGGCCTAAAGAAATGGCTCAGCAATTAAAGACACTTGCTTGCAAATCCTGGCCTGCATTCAATTCCCCAGTACTAGTATGAGGCCAGATGTGCAAAGTAGCTCATACATTGTTGGCAGTGGCAGAAGGCCCTTCCCTCTCCCACAGTGTGTGTGTATATATATATATATATATATATATATATATATAGAGAGAGAGAGAGAGAGAGAGAGAGAGAGAGAGAGAGAGAGAGAAAGGCAGCCAGTGTGGTGGCACATGCCTTTAATCCTACCACTTGGGAGGCATTCCTGTGAGCTTAAGGCCACACTGAGACGACATAGTGAATTCCAGGTCAGCCTGAGCTAGACCCTACCTTGAAAAACCAAAAAGAAAAAGAAAAAAAGGATTAAAAGTATGACTAAAAGGCATTAGAGACTCAAACTGAACTTTCATCAGCAAAATTATATGTAATCACTGATGTTAAAACTCAAATATCAACAGAGGACACATAGATTCAATGAAACTGAACCATAAGATAAATCTGAAAAACTATCAAGAATGGAGCTCAGAAACACAAAGAGAAGGAATATGTAAGTGAAATAGTAAGAGACATGTAAGACAAAATGAGGGGGGAAGAATAAGAACAGAAAGGATTTCCTACATGTCCGGAAGAACTCGCAGATGCAAAGAAGAAAATAAGTGCGGGACTGAGACAGCAGCACAAACCCACCAGCTAGTGCACCTCAGTGCCCAGTTAAAGCCTGGTACAAGCAGAAATTTCAATGTGCCTATGGCAATAGGAGACAGAGCCAGAAGAACCCAGAAGCTCAGAAGCAGCAAGAGGGACCTGTCTTAAAAAAAAGGTGGAAAGAGAGGTGAAACACTCCAAGATTGTCCTCTTACCTACACACACACACACACACACACACACACACACACACACACACAATCATACAATCACACAATCACACAAATAGATGGATAAAATAGAGGTAAAAATGATGCTAATTATGGGAATAGAGATAAATATTTAAAAGGGCAATTTGATGGATGCAGGACATATCAATTTAGCCAAACAACAGTAGTAACTTCCTTCTTCAGGTCAGTGACCTTCCCAGCCACAGGCTTTTGACTAGGTTTTCTGCACCAGGTATAAATTCCCTCCCATAGAGCAGGTCTCAGATCCAATCAGAGAACCTCCTAACAGCCATATCGCTATTGCACCAGTGGGCATATCTTGCCTGCCTGGCTGGTTGGTTGTGTGCCTTGCAGGGTCCACTGCCAGGTAAGGTTGCTGATAACTGTCTCTCCCTGCAGCCTACAGCACCTCCCAGCACTATGACCGCTAGCCATTAGAGAGAAAGCTTCCAGCTCATTTCCAGATTTCTCAGTGTCCTGCAGCCAAGACAAGTGCTATCCATCTCTAGGGTCTTAGCAGCTAGCTTCAGTGGGCCATCAAGAGCATTTGGCAGCATCTTTGTAAGCTTCCAAGGGTATCCTAATGCACAGTAAAGACTTGAACCCCAAGCTCTTTAGCAACGTCTGTGTCCCACCACCAGTCTGAAAGGCTGAACAATGGCCTTGGGGTGCAGTACAGAACAGATGTGTGATGCTCACCCGAAATACCGAGAACACAATGAACTTACCTAAGCCAAGTTCTGGGAGAAGCATCACCTCGGACTCTTCCCGTCTCCGAGAACATGCCCTCTGGTGTCCCTAATCAGAGATGGGATCTTTGTCCATCCGTGTGGCTATGGTGACCAAGATTAACAACAACTACTATGTGTGTACATAGATGCACAGAATTAATAACCCCTACGGCCACCCTTTGAGGCAGGGAGTATTATTTCCATTTTTAAAGAGAAAGCCGTTAGCACTGGGGGTGCAGGGCACATACATAGCATGCATATGGCCCTGGGTTCAATCTCCAGCACCATAAAAGAAGGAAATGAAATCAACAGATAAAACAAAACAAAAAAAACAGAGTCATGGAAGTTGAACAACTTGACTAAAATGGTGGCCCATGAGTTGGTGGGATTAAATGTCAAGTTCAAGTTCTGGACATCTTTTCCAGTGAAGTCCCTTGGCCAACGCAAGGGCCATGCCTCGGAGCAGGAGAAGATAGTTACCTAAGGCAAGACTACCGGAGTTCTGCTGCGTTATAGGTTTTGGGAGATCCCCAGAGAAGACTCTCCCACCAATGGGAGCTAAGTCTGGTATGTGGTAAGTTCCAGGTCTCCTAGGCACAGAGACAGTGCTCTTGACGAACATACATCAGGCTGCCAGCCTCAGTTGGTATTTTTACAGTCCACTAATTAGGCCATTTTAACTAATTTGTTTGCATTTTGTATGAGCAAGTTGGGCTTTTGGATTGACTAATGTAATTGCAGCTGGTTTCTGCCAAATACAAATTACTCAGTCTAGTGTGGGCTAGAGAGAAAAGCAAATATTTAATAGACATCAATACCCTTGTAGCTTTTTAGTGGAGCCTGTTTCCCTTCACGGGAAGTTGAAATAATTTCTTCACCATCTGATTGAACTTTCATGTTAGAGAATTATTTTTTAATCATTTTTTTTAAAAAATGATGAGGCAAATGTTTTAGTGACTCTGTTGGGGTTTATCTCTGATCCATTTACCCTAAGCCCTGGAAACTCACAGGCCAGCTCCCCACCGTCTCTTTCTGCTTGGGCTACTCCAGCAACCACGAGGCACTCTGCGTCACAGATTGTCACAGCTAGCCAGAAGAGACTCTCAGAGTCCACCTGAGAACTTGCTAGAAAGACAAAAGGCCTCCTGAATCAGAAACTCTGGAATAAGGCTCAGAAAGATGCCTTTATCAAGCCTTCCAATGGATGCTGGTGCATGCTAAACTTTAAACACCATTGATATAATAACCCAACCATTGCATACATTATATTACAGATAAGGAAACGGAAACCTGAAAGAAGCCTATATTTATAGTCAGGGCAGAGACTGTTTCCCCCAATGCGAATTCCCCAAGGTTAAGCACAGTGCCTGCCTCGTGGTGAGCTAGACACTCAGGAAGTCTCTGCCAAGTAAGGAAAAGATATTCTGTTTCACTCCATGTTAGCCTTCTCTTGCTCTAGAGGATTTCAGCTGATGATTTTATCCCTTATATTTAACTATTAATTCCTAATTTTGGATCCACCTTCTTGTCTGAAAGTAGGTCTCAGGGAGGCATCAGCCCTGTAGGGACAACTTCTGAGCCAGTAAGCCAAACTGATTCTTCTCCAGGAGATTGGCGCAGGCTTCTCATTCTACACATGAGGAAACTAGGGCCCAGGAAGAAATTCAGGAAGGTCAGTGTATGTCCACTGACTTCCTGAAGGGGAAAAATATCGTGTACAATTTTGTCTGTGTACACAAAGAAGCAGGGAAAG
>PVHP010018989.1:0-32225 GCA_004024765.1 Zapus hudsonius
GGAGGATTAGGAGTCCATGACAATCTATCAGGGGCCACTGGTCACTGGAAGGGCAGGTGGTGTGTCCTACATCTCGCAGGCTGAGCACCACCTTGTGAACAGGTGTATTGGTTCAAACTCCGCTTCTGCCCTTCATCAGCATTGTGATCTTAGGTGAGCTCCCTTAGTCTTTCAAGTTTTCACAGCTCTCTGATGGAAATGCATGAGCCACATCAACCACTGCCCTGTGGAGATTGTATGGTGCATTGTGAATGTTGTGGTCTCACACCAATGAAGGGAGATGGGCACCATGTGATCTGTGGCAGATATAGTCTATGGAGCAGAGTGTGTTCAATCAGCAGTCCACAGCTGGATGGGAGGAACAGGGGAATGGATTTGTCAGCCAACTGTATTCAGTAAGGCCAGCATCAGGGGACCAAGTCTCTGAGAAAGGACAGCAGTCTAGAAGGAGCCTGAAGTAGCACAGCACTTAACAAGAGTCCGTTCAAGAACGAGAGTGCTGATGTGATCATGGGCTGTTTCCCAAATAGACTGATGCTGCACAAACAGCTGCCTGGTGAACTGAACACTCCCGCACCTGGGGCACCCTGGGGACCATGTACCCCTGCTGTGCTTGCAGATGGGTGATAACAGTGAGGGCTGCCAGCTGCTGAGCCTGAATCAGGACCCACAGTCAGCCAAGCATTGTACCAGTCTTTTCATGACTCCACTGTCTGTTGATGGGTCTGCATTGTCACCTCATTTTGTAGGCAAAAAAAGCTAGGGCTCAAACAGGCTCCTTAACACATGGATGAACTGTGCAGGTCACCATATTAGTGACCGTTCATGACATTGATTCCCAACCAGCAGCCTCACAGCTGGCTTGGGAAGCATGATTGTTCCAGAAGAGATAGGCTGTTAGAGCCATTCTCTCCTTGAGAACCTCACTCTGCAGTGGAAAGCCTCCAGAGGGGTCATGTGTTCATCAGATAGAATCATGACCATACTCTCTATTCTATATATCCTACTGAGTTGAATGTGAATTCAGTTATTTTAATCAATCCTATTCAAAATAATGCATGTGTGTGTGTGAATGCAGGTGCATGTGTCTTTACAGGACCGAGTACACATGTGTAATGTGTGTAGGACTGAGTGCACATGTGTACATGTGTGCAGACCAGAGGACAATATTGGGTGCCACTCTTCAGGAATGTCACCCACTTTGTTTTGATGGAAACCATGTCTCTTATTGGCCTTGGAGTGGGCTACATAGCCTAGACTAGCTGACCAATGAACCACAGGGATTCTTTTGTACCAGCCTCCCCAGTGCTGGGATGACAAGCACATACTTGATATTTTCACCCAGGTTCTGAGGATTTAGTTCAGGTCATCATGCTTGCATAGAAAGCCCTAAACCCTGGTTTTCAGAACAGTATTAGGTTCATAGCATAACTGTCTCACAGCGATATATGTGCTGTTATCAGTGAGCCTGCATTGACCCCACAGTCCAGAGTGTTGCTTACTTCTCATAATTTCTTAGAAGATATGTCTATGCCTTGCAGAAAGATTCTCTAGCATATGGCTTGTCTTCCTGTTGGATTGACATTTTCATGGACTAGATGTTTTAAAATCTACTGAGGTCCAGCTCATCAGCTTTTTCTTTCATAAAGAAAACTTGTACCTTCAGTGTTATATCTGAAAAGTCACTGTCTTTCCCAAGTCCATTTAAAATGTTTCCTATTCTATCTTCTATGAATGTTATAGTTTTTTTTCTTTACTCTTAGACATATGGTTTATTTTGAGTTAGTCTTTTTGAAACGCATAAAGTCTGTGTCTAAATCTTTTTTGCATGTTGATGTAATGTGTATGAGATGTAGCCCTTTTTGGCTTATGTGTTAAAAAATATATTTGTTCCATTATACTGCCTTTTGCCATAAATTTCTTGACCATATTCATGTGATCTACTTCTTAGCTTTCTACTCTATTCCATTGACCTCTTTTTAATGATTTTTTTTCTCACCAGTGCCATACTATTTTGATTACTCTAGCTTTACAATAAGTTTTCAGGCCATGTGGTATCACCTGTTTTCTTGTAGCACTGGATTGTCTGTTCTGGATCTTTTCACTTGCTTCGTCTCTAACCTTTGGGGTCATTGTGTTTGTATCAATGGGAAAAACTTGCTGGTATTTTGAGTGCAATAGAATTGATTCTATAGACAAAGTTATGAAAAACTAATATGAGGATATTGAACCTTCTTATTCATGGGATGCCTTCCTTCTATACTTGGGATATATCACTTTAATCCATCCTTATTTTGGTTTTAGATGTCTATAGACTAAATTTTTGTGTTTCCTTAAAATTCACATACTGATATCCTACCCTCACATTTATGGTATTATGAGATATGGGTTTTGGTAAGCGATAACATCAGGAGGGCATAAAATGACCTGATAAAAGAGACCCTGGAGAACTCTCTCAACCACGTCTACCATGTGAAAATGGCTTAGGAGGCAGACCTTCATGAGAAACTGAGTCTGTTGGTACCTGGATATTGAACCTGCCAGAGTTGTAAGAAAGAAGCCACCACCTATTGTTATTCTCTGTACACACCAAAGCTAAGATGCATGCCTTATATATATTTGGTTAGATTTAGAGATAAAAATAAATATATTATTCTTTGCTACTGTGGTTATTATTTGTTTTTCAAACCTTGGGTGTCACCCTCAGGAGTGCCTTCCGCTTTTTTTTTTTTTTTTTTTTTTTTTGAAGACAGTTCTCTCATTGGCCTAGAACTTACTAAGTAGGCTATACTCACTGGCCAGTGAGCTCCAAGGATCCTCCTGTCTTCATCTCCCCAGGACTGGGATTCCAGGTATGTGCTACCACACCCCGCATTTATGTGAGTTCTAGGGATTGAATTCATGCCCTCATACTTATGATGCAAGAACTTTACCAACTAAGCCATCTTGCTAGCCATTAACAGGTGTCATCTCTTATTTTAAATCATAGGTGGAGTGGGCCCATTTCTGCAAATGTCTTCTTCCTACACTGAAGTTCACAGACTGTTTGGCCTTGTTCAGTCTTACACAGTTAGTCTCATCAAGTTTTCTCTCCTTTTCTGTCTCTATCTCTTTGCCACCCTCTTTGTAGCTGACTCTCCCTCACATGCCCCATCATATTTTGGATCAGTGTAAAAGTAATCTCTTAATCAAATGGGTGCATTTTACTGATGTAATGAAAAAAATAGTCACAATTTATGTTACAGCCACCCCTAAGCATACACACTTCTTGGGGACTCCAAAATTGGTTTGGTTAATAGCCCAACAATTTTCATGAATAGCTCCTATGAAAAAGCCCTAGAAAAGGTCAATTTTTTTTTCTGATTAACACTTCAAGAAAACCAATTAATTGACTCCAAGTGCCTCAGGGAGGAGATTCTTTATCCCAATTATAACAAGCTCTGTTTTGAATAGAAATTTAAATTCTACTTTCCAGGGAAGCTTGAAGGTGAGATGGCTCTCTTGCAAATTCTGAGTTTCTTTCACAAAGCTATAAATAGAAGTGAACCCAGTGAACATAAACCAGAACCTGCTGGTTTGGGTCCACTGGAAACTCACCCAGCGAAGAGGCAGAGAAGGTGAGGGGGGAGCAGGAAGAGAGTGCAGTGGGTGGGGGCAGCCCACCATCTGCTGCCCAAGCTTCCTTCCACCAGCACTTTGCAGGGTGCTTACTGTGCCCTGCAAACGTGTAAACTGATAACTGTGACATATGGATTTGAGGCCCTCCACAAGACATTCTGGGGCCAAGAGAGGAGGGGAGAATCCCTACCTCAAAAGTCTGCCTCTAGGAGCAAAGCGGAAAGCATCCCATTGATTTTCTCAACAGTGAAATTTGCTTTCTTTTCATTTTCTTTTGGAAAGCAGGGAACTCCATGGGACAAGGGACCCCTCTTCCATGCTGGGCTTTTGTGCTCAAGGATTGGCTGAGCCCACTTGCTTGCTAGAATCATACTGTGTCTGGGTGGAGCTGGCTGTTAACCCCATGAATGCTGGGGGGACTTGGAGATAACTTAGATCCTGTCAACTTTCTTAAGCCATGGATGAAGGGGGGAGTCTTGGGGAGAACACACATGTTCTGTCCACAATAATTTTTCGAATTAAAATTTATAAAATTTCTATCTTCAAAAGCAACATTTTGTTGTTCTTTAAGAGACTAGGGTCAGAAAAAGAACAGAACAAAGTAATTTAGAAAAACCTAAAATTCTAGCCTCCATTCACAACTGCTAATTGTGCTGCTCAATAGAAGTATGGGTAATTTTTACAGTAAGAATCACATGAGGTGTTTATATGGTGTCCAACAACTGTTTGAGATACAGTGTGATGTCCTTCCATTAGCCCATGAGCAAGCGTTTTGTACTTTTGCTTCTAATTCCCTTTTTCTGGGAATATTTTCATGTATTTAGATTATCTTCTTGTTCCTCTATGTAGCAACGACAGGAACTCCATGGCTATTCTGCATTTTCAGTGATGCACAGCCCCACTGATCAGGAGCAATTCTCTAGTTGAGGTATTAATGCATTTGCCAAGGCTTTCTCTTGTAAATAGGAGCCTTTGGGCTAATTTTTGTGCATACAGCTAATTATTCCCTTAGGCCAGGTTGCCAGAAGCTTCCAGGTGCTGAGCAATTTTAAGGCTCTTAATACATGTGCCAAATAATTATGGGGGGAAATTGGAGCAGGCTTTTGATGCAAGGACAACCCAGGCCCTTCACAGAGATGATGGCTGTACAGTGAGCAATATTCCTGAGCTGGTTTTTCTCCAACTAATCAAGGGTACAGGAAACACCCTTAGTGTTTGGTGCTCAGTTTTAGCAAGTGTTCTAAACTGGGCTTGTTTCCCTAATTTTATACCTTTAAGTATAATAAGTTATTTGTATAGTTTGGTGCCTTTTATGGTAAATAGGAAATGTGTTCCAAAAGACATAGAGGGATAATTATTCCCCTTTATCTAAAGGGTGTTCATTTTAATGCACCAGAGAATGCTTGGAACTACCAGTAGAACCACAAGCACTATTTCTCCATATACACCTAGGCTAATTTAATCCATAAATTAAGCACAGGATGATATTCAGTAACAACAGCGAACAATAAGAGCAATTGAGACGATACACTATAATGAAATGCCAACTGTGGTATCAGCTGATCTACAGGCTCGGTGGACACCTCCAGAAGGGTTTCTGCTTCTTCCGTCCCAGCACAAACATATGTGGACAGAGACATAAAGAGTAGAGAGCAAAGATGCCCTGCCTAGGGCAGGGAGAGGGAGGGAGGGAGAGGGCCCAGCAAATTCTGCAGCTCCCATGACCACCCTGGTCAAAGGATTCAGACTTCCATGCTGCATCGTGTGGGCTGTGTTAGCTCATTTTTATTGCACACGCTTTCACACATAATCTGTATCTGTGATCTATGTACATCTTAAGGGATCTAGTGTTTCATTAGCATCCCAAATCTCTACACAGTATTTTAATAGTATTTTAATGAGACAAAGGCCCTTGCAGGCACCATGCCTCTGGACCTGCACCAGCACCAGCACCTCCATCCGTTTTCGTAAGCCTCAGCTGGGTATTGCTAGTCTTCCTCTTTGCCAGCTTGCTTGTTTCATATGACAACTTTGTTAGGCTTTGTGCAAGGCCCTTCAACGTCATACTGCACACTATTTTCCTGCCTGGCCCATACTCCCTTCCTCTTGGGATGGAGTGTAATGGATAATGCCACAATGCCCAGGCATGAGATGTAATGAGAAGGATAGCATGGATCACAATGTACTGTGAGGCTTCTTTGATCCTTGGATAATTAATTCATCAGGAGGACCACAGTTGACTACAGGTTTGATGGACCTTAAGAAGTGACAAGGAACCTCCCTTCTTACAAGTTCACAACTGAGTCAGGGGGCTGGGCAACTGGCTAAGTGGGTAAAGTATTTATCACACCAGTGTGAGGACCTGAGTTTGAATCCTTAGCCCCCACTTAAAATGCTAGGTCTTGGTAGCGCCTGCCCATAATCTCAGTGCTGGGGAGGTGGAGACAGAGGCTTGGGGCTGGGGGATTAGCTAGTCTAGCTGAACTTGTGAATTCTGGTTTAGTGAGAGATCCTGTCTCCAACAATAAGGTTAGAAGCAATAGAGGAAGGCATCTGATGTCAGCCTCTGCTTTCCACACACCCATGTGCACTCCCCCACATACAAAAACACATATACACATTACCCACATATAGAGGAAAATAAGAAAATCCAGTGTTTTCAAGACTGTATGAAGAGAAGGCGTGCTTTCTACCTTTCAGCTACACTCCCACTGGACACCTCTCTGCTCTGAGCTGTTTCTCTTTGGTGTGCTTCCTGGCAGCACAATGGGGACACTTTCTGTTCTAGAACCCTGTCCTTTGGGTAATCCTGATGACATTAACGCTACCTGAAATCATCAATCTCTGCCTGATGCCATTCTTTGGAGCTGTTTTGAACATTCTACATTGATCTCTAGCTTTAGCTCTGATAGCTTTGTTTCCATGGAAGTTAGCTAAGCATTTACCTAGGAATCTGTGTTCAAGTCCCAGCTTTGGGAATTTGCTTTTTCTGTGGGCTTTGCTTGCCGAACATAGTCACGCTGTGTGTTGTCTGTGACCAAGGGGCCTTTTCCAAGTTAACCTGATTTGTCATTCTTAGAGGATATTCTAGATCAGCATGGGGTCTGGGCTTGGCCTGGGAGCTGTCCTTTGAGGCCCCCTCAGACCCACAGAGGCCACAGCTGCTCTCCACCAGGAGCCCCAGGTCATGTGTGGGGTGTGGGACACTGAACCATTCTGGCTTGGTGGTGCCTAAAGATTTTGGAGGCTCAACACAGGCATGCCAGAGGTCCTCCTCTGTTTTCCAATGCATTTGTTGGCTCTTAACCCTGCTTCTTTCCCCCTGATATTTTGAGGAAAAAAGATCTCCGGGTTATGTAGAGTAGACTTGCTATGAATTTCCGTTATCTCTGCAAAGGGGCTTTGTATGTAGAGGGTACGTTGGGACTCAGAGGGTTAAATGCAAAACACATTATCATAGGACAGCTGCCGAGGCACCACATTCTGAAATCTGATAAATGAAGAATGGGCATGGTAACAAATTTAATCACATTTGTATTCAGATGTTGTTGAGAGCAGACACTGATTTATGAACTAGCTACAGACACCAGATTTCCTGCCTGTGTTATATACATATGAATGGCTGGACGGATGGAAAGATAAACAGACAGTGAGATTATGCTGCAAATCACATGGTACCAGATCTGGTTATAATCCACATCTCATCAAACTGGTATTAAAAAATACTACAGATAGGATTTTTTTTTCCTGGGCAGTGGTTGCTTCACTTTTATCCCAGAGAAGACTTCTTTCAAAGGATTCTCTGGCTTCATCTGCGCACTGTTGGACGTGCCCTGCTTTGGCTCTAGAATGTTTTATCTGTAGATAATATTCCTGATGGGAAGTGCAGAGAGAGAGCGATGGTAAGACCATGGCTGCGCACTCTATCTCTCCTCATATCTCCCTTAACATGTCAACAGTGCAAAGTGCTGTTGCATATATTGAGGACTTGCCACAAACCAGGCTTTCAGATGTCCGGTGCTGAGGTGGGCAGACCATTTGTGAATTACTAATGAGGACAAGTGGCTGGGCTCACTAGTGTTCTGGCAAAGCAAGGACAATATCAGGGTTTTGTGTTTCCTAGACATTAATTCATGAAGTAGTTTATTTAGACTGAGTCTCACTATGCTGCCCAGTTTTGTCTCAAGCTACTGGGATCAAGTGGTTCTCCACCCGAGATTCCAGCTTTGAAGGAACCACTTGGCAAATGGGGCCCTCTGCTTTCATACAGATCACTGTTAGGTCCCCAGACATCTCACTGTCTTTAGACTATGCTTTTGTTGCCATGCCTTCTGTCTGTGCTCTTACCTTAGAGAGATTTCTCAAACTAGCAAAGTAGTCATCTTTCAAGGGTCACCTAGAATATATATATACCTAGAATATATATATAGAAAGAGAGAGAGAGAGAGTCGGGCTGGGCTTACTGATCACCCTCCTCCCACCTACTGAGTGCTGAGCTCACAGGTGAACACCACCATTCATGGTTTTACGCAGCTTACTGCATGCCTGGCAATTTCTCCACCAACTGGGCTTCATCCCAGACTGTAATTTCACTTTTATTTTCTTTTTAATTTTTAATGAATTTATATTTGCAAGCAGAGGGAGAAGGAGAGAGAGAGAGAGAGAGAGAGAGAGAGAGAGAGAGAGAGAGAGAAGAGAATGGCATGCCAGGGGACAGGGTTTCTCCATGTATTCACTGCTATATATCCAGGCTAGCTGGCCCTCCAGTTGCTGAGATGCTTCTGGTCCCTCTTCCCATCTGGCTGTGGTGCACTGGCATTACAGATGCCTGTGCTACTGAGTCCTGCATTTCTGTGGAGTGAAGGTTCAGTTCTGTTGTCAACTTGATCAGAATAGAAATCAAGTTAGAGAGATGTGTCTTAGGATCTTGGACGGGTCTGTGAGGTGTTTCCAGGAGGACTGACCTTCTCCCAGAGTGGTCATCCCTTTCAGTTGTGAGCTATATATAAAGAATTTCCAGAACACAGCTCCCCTTGCCAGGCTGCACTTGCTACTGCGCACATCTACCTTGCTGCTGTTACCAGAACCCAACTCCATAAGCTGTTCAATATGGACAGAAGACCATTGGCTCTCCAGGAATCCTTCCGATCTGCAGTGCCAGGTTGGGGCAGCTGAGCCATCAAACCTCATGAACTGAGTAGCTACCAAGTTCTATGACTCTCCAGTTTGCAGATAGCTATTGTTGAACTGTCCAGCCCATATTCTTTAAGTAGATCTAATAAATCCTCTCCATAATACACATTAATTCTATTGGCTCTGTTCCTCTAGAGAACCCTGACTAATGCACACTGGTTTGGGGGATCTGAACTCTTAAGCAGTAAGCCATCTCCCCCACCATTGGTTCGCTTTTAACAAACATTGAATGAGACCTCATGTTGGGCTGTGCACAAAACATTCAGAAATGGATGACTCATGGCATCCGCCCCCTCTTTAAAACAACTCACTATGTAAGGACAACTCAGATTAATGTGGAACGTTCAACACAGTTAGTAGAAATAATGGAGTTCGGTCATGGGAGCTGCAGTGGAGCAGGAGAGAGCTTCCAGTTCAGACAGAGTGGCCTCAGTAGAATTCTCAAGAATGAAGCATCTTCTACCTGCCCTTAATCACCCCAGAAGTGAGGTGATCTGATGAAGAAGTGGATGGTTTAGGTGCACAATTGGGAGGGGAACCATGGAGATGGGGAACACATGGCAATCAGGAAACAGTGAGCAGCTTCATAGGGTCTGTGGTATGATTGCTCTGGGTGCCAGGAGACAGGGAGGAAAGGTTGACCAAATAGCCATCACTCTGTGAGGCTTTACTATGGGAATTATTCCTGGGGACTGTCACTGGAACTCATGGACTGAGGGAAAAAGCGGGAATAAGCAGGGAAGTCCATGGAGAGTGGAGGCTTTGGCTGGAGCTGGGTACCACTAGGGACACCCAGAGTGAGTAGCTCCAAACCTAGTGCTGACTGCCAGGCTCAACAGATGAGAGTCTGGATAAGACTTCTACAATTAACTGAGAAAGATGGCCAGATAGCTTGCTTTGTCCTCACTTTGATTTGGTAGAGGAGATGAAGGTTACTACCTTGAGGGAATGAAGCTAATATAAGCCAGGGAGCCTCCTAACGACCTGAGCTGAGAGATACTCCTACATCCACACCCCCATACCCCTTCAGTCAGCAGAGCTTACATTATTCATTAGTAATCCCGTATCATTATTTTTCTGTTGTTATTGCTTAAGGAGGGCACGGAGGACAAAGGGTTAAGAGGGTGTTGAAGTAGATGTCAGAAACCCCAGTGGATAATGCTGGTAGGCATTTCTCTATCTTCACCCTCAACTCTGAGACTCCCAACCCCCAAAAAAGCATGCCACATAGACCCAGGTTCACATCTCAGCTGTGCCTAGAAGGTGGCAGTTTCACGATCTGATATGTGCCCAAGCTCACGTCCACATGCAAAGCAGGTATTCACAGGTTGCTGATTTCTGCCAATCTCCATTGTCCATTTCTTTCCCTCCCTCCTCCTCGATTTCTATTTAACCCATGATGCTGCTACAATAAAAGGAGATTGGGATTTTTATCATGGGACTTCTTGCCATGGATGCTTTTTCCCCGGGTCTTTGCCCATTACTGCACTGTAACACATGGGGAACCATGTCTCAGTCCTTGTCTATTCTACACTTGATAGCAAGAAGGCAGCTGAGTCAGTATAAAATCCCAGTAATTACATTTATCGTTTTCTTCAATATCACCCTGAAATCCCAAGCACACATTAAGACACCAGGAAAACACATGTTAGGATGCCACAAACAGGCAAAACTTCTGCATAGAACCTCACATACAAGTGCAGGTTTTGAATGTCACAACATACTCAGATTGGACCACTCCTTTCCCTAGACTGTAACAGCCCTTGACTCCAACACTTCTCACCCCCCTGTGAAGATCCAGGTCAAGTTCATCCTCCCCCTATCTCTGCTCAGCACCAGGCAGCAGAGTCTGTGGAATGCCAGAGCTCAGGAAGTCACAGCAAAGTGTAGCTGAAGTGACATCCCCATGAAAGAGGAGGTGAACAAGACTGCAGCTTCACGGCCTCTCTCTGAGAGGTGCAGTAGTGGTTTCTTGAGTATGTGCCACACTGATCTCTCCTCTCAGTGACCATGCACAGAGGTTCATTCATAATGAATACTCCTTAATAAAGCAAACCAAATGTCATCTTCCCCTTCTTGACAATACCAACTCATTATTTCCACTGGATGAAGTGCTTCTGACCCATAGAAATAGAACTGTGGGGCCCATTGGGTGACTTCAGGTCACAAAAGCATTATTAATTGTTACCATCCTCATCCCCTTCATCGAGTTAGCAGGGCTTACTGAAATACATTGTGAACATTTTGCTCACTGGTGTGATCCATATTAAAAAAGAAATGGGTTTATATATCTATAGACTTCTCAAGGAAGCCTGTTCATATCCCCATCTGTCTATGAACTTAAGACTCCTGGGTACAGTTTGCTTTTGACTCTATATTCTTGATGTTATGTCTAATACCTGGATCTCACCTGCTGCTAACTACATGCTTTCTGACTGACCACAAGGCATTAACACCATGAATCTCAAAATTGGTATAAAATGATTTTTTTAAATGATCCCTTGCATCTTTTGTTTCTAGCTACAGTATTCTCATGCTTTGGAGTCATTGTTTCTATCTTTAGAGAGGAGGGATTCACCAGTTGGGGATTAAGTTCTGTAGAGCTTTTTCTATAATTTTTAAATTTTTTTTTCAAGATAGGCTCTCACTATGTAGCCTAGGTCAGAATGAAGTTAACATCAATTGTGTTCTCCAAAGTGCTGAGATTACAGGACCAAGCCACCATGCCTGGCTCTATAATGTCTATAATGCCTTTTTATATTGACATATGTGGGATTTTTTGTGTTCTTGGCAATGAGCTTGGTAGAGTATTTACTAGGCATATTTTTCCAATCTGTAGAAATTTGATGTCACAAATGTTTGAGCTCTCTTCTGTATTTTCTTAAAGAGAAGTAGAAATATAAATATGGGTACCCCTTGAAAATATTTTGATGTGTAAAGGATTATCTACAAATTTTAAAGAAGCAGCAAATTCAATTTTGATATGGTTTTTTGTTAAGAAAATAGTTATTTTCTCATACTTCAAAGTTATAATCCCAGCTCAAATTGAATTTTCTGGAAGAAGAGACCCTTGAAAGTAACTCATATTTTTTCTGATATGAACTTTTTGAAGTTATCAAAGCTAGACTTATAAACGTCTTTACATAAACATCTTATAGAGCTTTCTACTTAAGAGGTCATGATTGGTGGATCTTTGTGGAACTTTTGAATCTGCTATTGAGGAAAACTAGGAACAGGATATACTTTTGCTACTGGCTGCCAGTGCTACTGATACTAGAGGCTATGAGGAATTAAGAGAGAAGAAGACAGGTGTAGCAAGGCTGAAGTGAGAATTAATTGGCAGAAGAGCTCTCTTGGGCATAGGGAGGGGCCCAACCACAATGCCCCCAACTGCCAAAGGGGGTGAGTGTCTTATTACTTTGGAATGTCCTTTCCATTTCCCCTCCTATCTTGGGTTAACCACCAGGGGTGCAGACTGTTCCTGCACTGTTTCTCAGCTTGTTATTGGATCCCTTGTCTCTGTCCATGTCCTGCCCTGGTCCATGTGGGGGAATTCCAGACCTGATGTTATCTTGGGAAAACAGAAACCACAGGGAAGAACCAAACCTGGGAGCTGGGACACAGGGTCATCTTGCCCTCCCAGGGCATTATTCATCCTGGAGATGCCCAGACTCTGGGACAGTTGGTCTCACTATCACGGACAAATGACTCTCCTGTGTGCTTTGATGTTTTCATGGATCCCCCTTTTTAAAAATGTACATATTGTTAATAATTAGACTCACCATATGAACAAGTCTTCTGTTGGCACCCCCATTTTCCTCCTCCCTGGCCCTAACCCACTGAGGGCCCTCCTAAGTGGGATTGCTGGATTGGTCAGATACTGTTGAGTATAACTTCTTCTCCTGTTCTTGTGACAGTTTGCTCCTTCAGGCAAGTGCCATAGGCCCCCTCCCCTTGAGTGGGAGGTATTTCTAGCTAGAACTCAAACCTAGATGCTAAAACTGATTGGTCAGGTATGGACCAACCAGCTGTCTCTCTGACTTACCTGTCTGAGGTTTTAAAAAGTCACAAAGTCCAGCCTCTTATTCCTGCACTTGGTGTTTTTAGGAGAAGGACTTCTGAATCTCCAGGCCTTAGGAAGGGAAGGCCTTCCCTCAACCCCAGATTATTGCTGTGGTGAGGGAAGGCCCCAGATTTTCCCCACATGAACCTTTTGCCTCATGATGGGAGCCCTCTGTTATCTTTTCTTCTGCTGCTTGTTTGGCTGAAGAGCATAGATTTTGTTAAACTCTCTCCCACGTGGCTGGAGATCTCTGTACCTTCCCATTTTCTTCTGAATAAAGTCTCCCACTATTCCTTATTTTCTGGTGGTCTATAATTTTAATTCTTTAACTTTATAGACAAGAATTTGGGTACCCCTTAAATTCTGAGGCACATTGGAATTTGTTAGGTATTATCTAAATTCTCCTCCCCAGCTCCCCTGCTACATTCTCACCAGCATTTTCCATTTCTGTTATTTAAACTCAATTTGCTGTGATTAGAGACATTTCCTAAATGATTTACAAACAAGGAAGTACACAAACCCCCCCTCCCAAATCATCCTCTGCTTCTTACCTGCCTCCCCCACTGTGAATCTCATCCAATGGCACAGTAGGGTTGTCATGGCTCAGGAAAATGGAAGGGTTTTACTAACTTCATTATGAAGATCTGGCTCATTGGAAACTCAGAGAAGTACCAGCAGGAATTGGAATGACGCAAAACAGAAACTGACATGCTTAGCTGGATCCATTTTTTTTTCTGAGAACTGGATTTAATAAATTTTGTGTCTTCCTGGGAGAAAGTATGTAATTCGGTGCACTTCAGGGTGTGGACCAGCAGGGTCCTTTGTTTCCCATTTCCTGTGTGCCATGGCAAGGCCAGAGCTCTGCAGAAAATAAAAGTCTTGGGATGGGGCAGTGCTAGGCTCACAGGTCCCACAATTCAGATCGAAGAGTCTTAGTTTCAAAAGGCTTTGCAAGAGCCAACTGTATAAAGTTGTAACTTTATTCAACTCAATTGGGAATCCTCTGAGATGAAGCCAATACATTTTTTCTATGTGACCTTGGCTGGCCTTGAATGGCCCCATGTGGTCCCTCAGCCTTCTTCAGGAAGAGAGCCCCTGGAGACAGGAAAACCACCAGCATATTCCCCTAAACAATGAGCACTCACATTTTCTCAGCTTTCTAGTAAGCAGCAGGATTCTTGAGATAGAATTTCTATGCTCATTTTAAGGGTATTTGTCTTTGTTTTTAAACAACAATCCCTTCCTTTGTTCAAGTTAAAACCAACCAAAGCACAAGGGAGAAGAGATGAAGAGATTCTGGTAATCTCTTTGGTTACTTATCTTTTCTACTAACTATGCTCTGTTACTGAGGAAGGCACCCTGGTAACATAAAACCATGTCTAGTTTTCAAAAACTGAGTAGATAGCCAGACAATTAAATGAGTGAGTTCAAGACGATGAGAAAAGTTGTCCATTTCCACTTGAGTATCCTATAAGCACATAAAGATTTAAATCAGTCAGGGGGTGTAGAACACTTTGGAAAGAGGCTGTGTGTACCTGATTTCAAAATAGGAGTGCTATAATCCCAGTAGAGAAGAGAAGCTTTCCTCTCATGGGATCAGCCTACATGCAGGCATCAAAGAAGATTGTATTTGGCTTGTATTATGTGAATATAGCACAAATATGATACATATATTTAAATATATATGTAAATATGTAATACAAGCCATAGACAGACACACACATATATATGTATATATATATATATATATATATATATATATATTCATAGGATAGGTCTTTTGCATATTTCACTCTTCCCACCTATCAGTTTATGGATCATCTGAAATTCACAGATATCCCATCATAGGATGCAAAGAAGAAGGGGTTGGAGTGAAGCTGCAGAGGGCCTGCCCAAGGGTCCTGGCCTAGGCTCTGGGTAAGCCACTTGGCAAGAAGGTGTTAGTAGTGGTGATGGTAGCAACTATGATGATGGTTAAACCTTTCTGGGTCCTAAGAGGATTTCCTGAAAGTTAGAGTATGAAGTGCTGAGTGAAGAAAGATATTTGACCTACAGATCTGGGTACTTAGGAACTTCCAGTGCTCCCAGTTTCTGATTGCATGGGCACCTGTGGGTTTGTGGAAGCAGGGGGAAGCATGGTCATCCTTAATTTCCTCATGCCTGCCCCTTTGCCCCTCCTGAGATCCAGGAAGTATGGGTTCATTTTAAGTGATTGGACTTCTAAGTTGTACTGTTCATGTCAGGAAAAGTTTCCTGTAAGGAAATCACTTTCTAGTGGGGAAAGTGTCCCGCATACCTAGACTCCATTTCTCTGCCTGTGTCTCTGTCAGGACTTAAGAGACTCAGAAATGTGCTAGACAAAGGAATGCAGAGGCCACAAGCAACAAGGCCATGGATGTGCCCACAGAAGGATCCATCAACATGAAAATATCCACCATGATGATTTTCCCATCCTTTCCTCACTGACGGGTTGCTGGTATGATGGGTAGAATGAGGAGAGGGTGCAAGTACCAGGGGAAGGGAGGGTGGTGGTGAGAGGGACACCCAGTATGTTCTAACAAAGGCACACCATGTGTACCCTCCACTGTGTAGGGTAAGTCCAAAGGAGATGAAATCCCTACCAAGCCCCCCAACATCCAGTCCTCCACTCACTAGAAAATTCCATGGGAGAAAAATGCTATAAAGAAGACATAGAAGTAGGTTAGAGTCAGGAGATGAGATGGAGAGTTCGAGACCAGCCCACTCTGGAATGCTTGCTGTCACTGCACAGAGAGAGCTCATTCTTTAGTGAGAGACTGCTGGCAACTGAAAGAGTGAAGGACTGGACATCTCTGAGCCCAGAGTTCTGCAAATGGACAGAGAGAGTGCTCCTTTCACTGGAAGACATGGAGTTTTTCTCCTTTCTTTGATCCTCCCATAAATTTCATTTTATATACATTAGCACCAACTAACATGCCACATTTCACTGGAACACTGGGATAAATTTCCAAAAACCAGACACAGTTATGGGAGGAAAGGATTTATTGATTTATTATTCCTCCCCCCACTGAGCTGTGATCAAAGAGAACCACAAGGTCCCCAAACAAGACAGAATTCTGTCGAAGCTCTTGAATACCCACCCCAGGCCAAAGATAAGATCCTATTGCTGAGGAAACCACAGAAAGTCATCGTACAACACAGAGAGACCCTGCAAGATCCAGAATGGTAACCAGCCTCCAGATGGTAGCATATGCAATGCTGGAAGGTACTACATAAGCGGCCAGGGGAAATTGGTCAATAATATTTGGAGAAAGCAGAGACCACTAATATACAATGCAGACTGTTGTTATGAGAAGGCTGAACATACTGCCTTCTGGGAGAGATCAGTGAGCCAAGAAGTGATCACTTGGGCAATAGAGGTGCCATAACCTGAAGGGAGTAGTCGACAGCTTTCAAATTGGCCAAGAAATCTACTCAGTGACAAGGAGCCCTTAACTGGCATTGGGACTCAGGGAAAAATCCTATGGGAACCAAAAACTTGGGTCCCCAAGGAGAAACCCCATTACTAGAGAACTACAGAGAAGCTAATCTCAATAGAATCTTGCCAAATTAGAAATGTGTGCTGCATTTAACCCACATTGACCTCACTCTCTGATGGAGATCCTGTTTGTATTTTTCAGGAGGCAGTGAGAGAGCTGTGGTAATTTCAATTCCACCAACAAGCTACAGGAGGAGGGCTGACATCTTGGCAAGAGATGAGCCACCCCAGGCTTATCGTGTAGTCCCCAAATGAAACCTTTGAGAGAGTGATGGGATAGCAAGAGATCTATCAGCACAGCTAATCAGTCAACCCAGGATGTCTGTGTGACAGACAACCAACGATTTCCAACACAACCTAAAACAGAAGTATAGAGGCCCTTAAGATCTCAACAATAAAGCAGTCTAAAATTTCACCCACCATGACTCAGGGAACTAAGCAGAAGAGGAGGTGGAAAGGGTGTAAGAGTCATGTCCCCCTCAGCAACAACACAGAAGGTGGGGTGAAGCTGGCTGCCTCCTGTGCTATCCATAACCCCCTACCACATGGATTGATCCAGTGTGCTTACCAAGGATACCCAGTTGATTGGGGACATGGAGGAGGGAAATAATATTTGCTATACATAATATTTGCTAATACAATGTATCTAATTTTGGATAATAAATATATCATTTTTTTAAAGACAGGATTTATTGAAGCTACAGATCCAGGAGAAGTTCCATAATGGTGAAAGAGGCTGGCCCCCTTTCACAGGTCCAAGCAGAGAGAAAAATCCATCACTAGCAACACACACACAGAACAGCAAAGAGGCAGGAGCCAAGGAATGGATTCCTTCCCCTTTATGTAGCCTTAGGGCAGGGTCTTGCAACCCTATCCCAGACTTGTTGGCTTTCTGAGACTCTAGAATTTCCTTCCCACACTGACCTCCCAGGATGGAATATTCATTTCTAGCTCTCCTGAGCTTCCTTACATCCTGCCTCTACTGTGAGGGCTGCCTTCCTGTGAACATCCTCAGAGACCCACCCAAGATTACTTAAAAGGTCAAGTTGACAACAAAACTCAACCATCACACCACCATATTGAGTACTCTGAAGAATGCTTAGAAATGAAAATTTGGTGGAAATATACAGGGTGATTAGCATGTCATCTCCAAAGAAAAAGAACTCAGTTCTTCTGCTCTCTGACCTCTGAACAAATGCTAAATGATATCACCTGCATTTCTGAAGTTCTGATATCTTTCCAGAGTATAACTTCTCAGATCCCAAGCCACAACCACAAATTCAATGTGGACTACATCCAGGGTCAGAACACGAGAGTGACCTTGAGGAAAATCACATAACCTCTACTGGATTTTTAAAGCCAGGCTAACAGACTAGATAGGATCAATGACTTTGAACTTCTAGAGTTTATATGGTTCCTTTAAATGTGTGAAGATTTTGTTTGTTTTATTTTCAAGAATAGTTGCTAAAAGGAATGTAGGATGCTGGAATAAAGAAATGATATTTCATGAAAAGTTTTGTGGACAAATTTCCAGGGACCCCAGAGTTGCACATAAATTTAATCTGAAAGTGGTGATTTGAATAAAATCCTTTCTCATTTTCATGCTTTACTGAAGTTGTGGATTGGTTAAATGAAAAGAAAGAATTTAAATGTATAGAAAATTCAGCTCCCCACTTTCCTTTACCTCTCCTTTATTTGAGATAGGCAAGACCACTGAACTGTATCTCCAGTTGATGGTTTCTTGAGACAAGGTCTTGCTATGTTGCCCAGGCTGGACTCAAACATTCAATCTGCTTGCCTTGGCTTCCCAGGCACTAGGATTTCAGATATGCACCACAATACCAACTTTTATTTTAATGAAATTACTAACTAATGTACAAATATCACTATGATGGTTTGCAAGTATTTCATTGTTTTGAAAACAAGACGTGTTGGGTTTAGTAATTTCATCTTTTTCTCCTGAGTATTAGAATAAGAGACGACTATTGACCAATTAGTTTTTTTATTAATGTTTTTACTGGCTTTTATTTATATATTAACACAACAATATGCTCAGTATCATAGATTCTTAGATAAAGCCATTGAATCCATGATGACATTCCCTCTTATGCATTAGTTATTCTTCCCCCACCATGACTCTTACATTCTTTCCACCCCCTCTTCTGCAAATTTCCCTGAATCATAGTGGGTGAGTTTATATTTTGCATAGTTATTAGGTTTTTAAGAGTTTGTAAATTTGTATTCTGGACAATTTTGGGCACCCTTGGTGCCTCTCTCCATTGTCCTTCCCCAGGTTATCTGCCTTGCTGTGGGAATAGCTCTTTTGCTCACCATCTCACTTCCTTAGAGGTTGGGTTAGGGCTCTAAGTGGTGAGTTTGCGGTGAATTGTCTCCTGCTTGGGTGTCCCTCATCAAATCAGACCAATTAGTTTTAAAAGCAAACCTTGGAAAAGAAAATCCGAATCTGATACCAGATGCTGAGATTTAAGTTAAGCCATGTGTCTATGGAAGTGAAGTGGCAGGTGTGATGCTATCATAGGCTAAATGACAGCACACATACCAAGAATGGACAGAAGTTTGAGAATTAGCTCCTCCCAACATGCAATAAGGTTGAGCATCTGCTTTGTAAGATCTTCTTGCCCCTTACACTTGGTGTCCTGAGTCATGGGGTCATTGTCACAGCTAGAATGTGGGCAAAAGTTGAAGAGAGAGACTAGCTGGAGAGCCAGGCAAAAGATCACATCTAAGTAGGGACATTGTCTTTATCTATTCAAAACAAATTTAAAAGGATGCATTTGCATTGTGGGGAATGAGATTTTGTGTGTGTGTGTTTATATGTAGTCATATGTGTGGTATGATGTGCACAGTAATATGTATAACAATATGGTGTATGTGCACATGTGCAGATATGCATGCCCCATGCAAATGTGCACAGACTAGAGGAGAGTTGCTTGTTCTTCCTCTATCATTTATCTACTTGTTGTCTTGAGACAGAATCTCTTACTCATTCCAGAGCTTGCAGTTTACATGTACCTAAATAATGCTCCTGCTCTGCTTTCCACAGAACTGATGTTATGTGTGTGTAGTCACATATCTGTTTTTGTGAGTATTGAAGTATCAATATCAGGCAATCTCAGGCACTCATGCTTGCACAAAAAAGGCTCTTACCCACTGACCATCTCTCCAGCCTTATAAGAGATTTTTAATTGCCAGGCAACTGTAAATAAAAGTGAAAGACAGAGATCCAGGCATGTTGTCCCATGTCTGTAATCATGCTGCTTGGGAGGCTGAGACATGGGTTGATGCAAGGTTGAGGCCTGCATAAGCTACATAGTGTGAGTCAAGCCAGCTTTGCTTTTGAGTGAGACTCTGAAAAGAAAGATGAAAGAATGAAAGAAAGAGAGAGAGAAGGGAGGGAGGGAGGAAGAAAGAAAAAGAGAGATGGGGAGGGAGAGAGAGGGAGGAAAGAGAAAGAAAGAAAGAAAGAAAGAAAGAAAGAAAGAAACAGAAAAGAAAGAAAGAAATAAAGAAAAACAAAGACCAAAAGAAAATCAAAACTAACCAACAACCCTAATCCAAAATATAATCTTCATCATAGGTTTCTTTATATACTAACACAAGCCAAGAGTTTAGCATGCACCTTAGTGGAGACTAGATAGGAACCTGGAGGGAAGCTTTTTACAAAGAGTCTTTGGAGAAAGAAGCAAGGGCAGGTCTTACAACCCCCTGAAAGAAAGAACCCTGTTCTGCTGAGCTAAAGTCCCAAGTTCCTTGATGTGGGAATCTGCCACTGACTGTGCACTTCCTGAACTGTTAACCTGGTTCTAAGACAGGCTTTAAAAAGCTGCCTTAGAGATGGAAAAGGAGTCCTCTGAAAGACCATTCCTTTGAACTTTGCACAGAGACTCAGATGCTGAGCTGATGTCTCTCTACTATTAGGTGTGTTACTACCTTAGACTCAATCACATATTTTGATAAACCTCTAAATATAATCATTCCTTTCTTGTTGATACATGCTAAAATTGTGGCTTTTTTGGCCTTATTTTGTAATTGATGAAAATAAGTATTACAGTATGAAATCTTTTAAAAATTATCCTTTTCTGAGGATCTGTTCATTTTATCCATTGTCTAGTGGGTTTTGAATTTGAAGACCAGTCAGTGATGGTGGTTGACCTAGTAAGGGAGTGTGCAGATCACTAAGGTGGGTGCTCTCTGGAAACCAAGGAATAGCACACACCTGAAGTGCTGACCACCCATTGAGAGGATAGAAACAGAACAGGTAAGGGAAGTCCAACAGATGGAAAATCAAGGTCTTCAGAAGTGTCATGATTTAATTGAGGCGTGACTTCTGGTCACAGGAGAGAAAAAATTAGCTGTCTCCCGAGAGCAAGTGTAAACTAAAAATTATCAGAATAATCATGTCAAGGTTCTGGAAGTTTCCTAAAAAAATAGAAACAAATTGAGAACTTTATTTTCATGAAAAAAATGCTGCAATGTTAAGTAAAATAAATCTATAATAGTGTACAAAAATATATAAATAATTTTAACAGAATTAGAGTCATAACAAACTGGGTTATCTGACCAAAATTAAATATATGTGAAATAATCAGCAACAGACATAAAATTGGGAACCTCTGTTGTTTGAATGTGAAATGTTCCTCTTGGGCTCATGTGTTTGCACATATGGTGGGGCTCTTGGGAAGATTGTGGAGCCTTTATGAGGTGGAGCCTTGCTGGAAGAAGTGCTTCACTGGGGTTGGGCCTTGAGGTATTACAGCCTGACCCTCTTCCATTTGGCTCTTGTTTCCTCTCACAATTCAGTGACCAGCCAGCCTGGTGAGCTTCTAGTTTAGTGAACAAGAAAGAAAATTATATCTAAACACAGTATCAAGGAGGAATTAATAAAGATCAGAATGGAAATAAAATACAAATCCAAACAAATAATAGACTGAGTTAATGAAAGAAAAATATTGTTTTTTGACTATATATATATATATATATATATATATATATATATATATATATACCTCAACAAACCTTTAGCTAGTCTAAGAAAAAAATGAATGTTTTAGTCAGCTCTGGCAACGAAACTCTGTGTCACTTCTGTTTCTGTGTCATAGTTCTAGATGCTGAAATCCCAAAGTTAGAGAGGAAGCATAGTCAGGCTCTGGTCCTGCTCTTCATCACAGACTTCTTGACTATCTCAGGGTGGAAAAAAAGCCAGACCTCCTCTTCCAAAGGTATTCACTCTGTCACAGTCAGCCACACGCCACTGGGATGAATCTTCAAACCAGGCACAGTTTGGGGGAGGAAAGGATTTATTCAATATACAGATCCAGGGCAAGTCCCATAAAAGTGAAAGAGGCTGGTCCTCTTTCACAGGTCCAATCAGAGAGAAAAACCCATCACCTACACCACACACACATAACAGGAAACATACAGGAGGGCGAGGAGAGAATTCTTTCACCTTTATATAGCCCTAGGTGGAGTCTTGCAATTCTATCCCAGACTTAATGGCTTCCTGAGTCTTTAGAATTTCCTTCCTGCATAGCCCACACAGGAAAGGATGTTTACTTACAATTTCTTTGAGCTCCCTTACATCTTGCCCCCTACTGAGAGGCTGCCTTCCTGTGAACATCCTCAGAGACCCACCCAAGATTACTTGAAAGGTCAAGTTGACATCAAAACTTAACCATCACACACTCCATTCAGAAAGTCTCCCTCTGCAATCTCTCATTACAAAGACACACCTACAGGTAACATTGAATTTGGAACTAGACTTCAACAAATGAATTGGAAAGTGGGAGATGGTGCAAAAAAAGTGAGTCTCTAGCAAACAAAATTTGCAATATATCAAAATTAGGGATGAAAGGAAGGTCCGTATTTTATGTAAATTAAAAACTCAAGGACATATTGAAATACCTTTTTTGATTGTAATTAGACAACATATGGGAAACAGTCCTAGAAAGACATAGATTACTGGAAATGACTCAAGAAGAAATAAAAAGGTATCCATTGACTTATTAGAAGCGAGGGGACTGAATTTTTAAAAAGTCAGCAAATTGAATTCATCAATTCTTAAAAACAGATAATGTAGAACAAGTTAGATATATTTTAGGAATATGAAGTTTGTTTAGCAAATGAAATTTGATTATGAATTTATTTACTAATAGATTAATATTATTATGGTTGTGTTAAATATCACTGAAGTCTCATTTATACAAGGTTTGGCCTCCAGTGTTGGTTTTATTGAGAAGTTTTGGGGTCCTGAGAGTGCAATCCTCATCTGTGTGTTAAAATATCAGTGGATTCGGTTAGGAGGTGGGGCCTAGCTGGAGGAAGCATGTTAGAAGGGTGTGTCTTGTCCTAAACCCATTTCTCTCTGGCTCTGGGCTTCCTGGTTGCCATGAACTGAGCAACCTTGTCCAGCAAACACTCCTGACACTATGGTGTTCTACCTTGCCTCAGCCCCAAAGCAACAGAGGTAGCTGACCTGAGATTGAATCTTCTGAAACTGTGAGCCAAAATAACATTTACCTCCTTTAAGATGATTTTTATCAAGTCTTTCTTTTATAGTGGCAGGACATTGGCCAACACAAGGATAGTCACAATATGAGTAGAAAATATTGACACGTGTCTCATACATTCATGATAAGAACTTTCGTTAAGTGATGCCAGGAAGGCCTTGTGAAGAACCAGTAGGTAACGTCTTCCTTGACTGAGTAAGACTGAATTTTTCCCCTCAGCATAAAGCCTCCAACAATGACTTGTTTTCTTGCAACTTTTATTCAAGATTTTGCCAGAATTCTATTGAATTCGATAAAGCAAAAGTTAAAGGAATACAAAAGAAGGAAATGTATTTATTTATAGACTCTGTGATAATGTGTATAGAAAATACTAAAGAATTTATTTCAAAAAGCTACTAGAACTAATAAATCTATTGGGTAACTTTATAGAATGCTCTATCAATATATTGTCTGTATGCTGTCTGCATACAATCCTAGAGAATATGCCCAAAATTCTACAGAGATGAATATGTCAGTTTCACAGGATAAAAAAAAATCAATATACAAAATAAATTGTCTACATACTAGCAATGAAAAAAATCAGGAAATAAATTCTCTTCACAGTAAAAGCCTGAGGAATAAATAGTAAGAGTAAGATGAGCAAAGAATTTACACATTGCAAAATTTGTACACTGAAAACCACAAAATGTTACTGAGAAAAATTTAGAAGATACAAAGACTCAGTGTCAAGGTAGCAAATTTCTGCTAATAGATCAATCCTGGACAAAACCCAGCCTAATTGTTATATAAAAATGTATAAATTACTTAAAACTTTGTGTGGAAATGAAAATTACTTTGAATAAGACAAAAATTGAATAAAGGCCAGCATTAGAGGACTTTTCCTAATTTCAAACTTAATATAAGTCTGTAACAATCTTGACTCTCTGTTGGTTGGTTTAAGGGTATATATATATATATATATATATATATATATATATATATATATATATATATGAAGCACAATAAAAAGTGCAAAAATCCATAAAAAGATATGTAATGCAAAAAGATAATTTTTTCAACATATGAGGCTGGACTGTGAGATATTCAAATAAAATTCTGAACTTAGAACTTTTGTCCCATTATGTACCAATATTATCATCTGAAAATAGATCCTAGGCCTAAGTGTTAGAACTAAAAATATAGTTTATCTGAAAGAAAAAAATGCAGGAATTTCTCAGAGTTGGATAACACAAAAAGGTTCAGTATGTATGACATAAATAAGCATTAAGTACCTGATTAATGTAGTTAATGAATTTGAAATTTTTGTGACTTAAAACAAACTATTAAAATGATAAGTTATGCCACAGATGAGGAGTGAATATCATATATACAATAAATGATTTATGTTCTATCTATTACAACACAATAGTAAGAAGACAAATAACACATGCTGAAAATGGGCAAAACATTTGAATAGACATTTCCGCCACTCCAAAATAAATATGATTAACAAGCATGAGTCTTGTTTCATTAGTCATTCAAGAAATACTAGATGAGCTCTGGGAATATGGATCTGCAGATAAAGCACTTGCCACAATGATTGCCTGAGTTCGAATCCCCAGAACCCATGCAGTAGCAGGAGCATCTGCAATCCCAAAAGGACTGTGACTAGATGGGAGGTGAACACAGAGAATGTCCCAGAAGCTCACGGGCCAGGCAGCCTGGCAAATGCAGCAGTGAATAATGAGAACAAGCTGGAAAGTGGGATGGACCCCTAATTCTGTACTCTGACCTCAACGCATGCTCTGTAGCATGCATGTGTCCACACACACACACACACACACACACACACACACACACACACACACACACACACACACACACACAGAAATACTAATTAAGATCATAATGAGATTTCTCTAGCAAGCTGTTAGAATCTTATAACGAAATGGATCTCTTTGCCAGCAAGGGAGTCTTAGCTCAGCATTTAGATGGGCTTAACTTGGTTCCAGACTCTCAAAAGACACCAAATCTCTACTGAGTCAGTCGCCTGGGTTCTTTCTTAAAGGAATTCAAAGAATGAATCTCGTGGGCGAGAAGGATGAGTTTTAAAGGAGAAACACTAGACAGCAAGTTTAGAGGAAAAGCCTATTGCAGAAGGAGCTGGATTTTATTGTACAGTAAAACCAGGAAGAAAAACATTTCCATGTAAGTGGGGACCCAAAGACAGATTGCCCACTGAAAAGAGAAAGCAGCAAAATTTAAAAAGAGAAAAAATAATCTGTAATAGACAGGAGCCTTGAAAAGCAGCTTGCCAATAAGTTTCTTTGTCTTGTGGTTTACAAGTCCTTCTTGCTAGAAACGACTGGACTGAGAACTGGAGTGAAGGTTCTGGTCCATGAGGTGTCCCTGTCTTCTTCCCAGCCAGGGCACTGGTGACATTCCTCTTTGTCTTGATGACTGGTTCGATGCCTACTTCCAAATTTGCAAGGGAGAAGCGAAAATAGAATCAAAGACAAAAACAAGGGAGGTTCCATGAGGGCCACCAGACCTGCTGTGACTGCTTTTTTTTTTGTTTTTCCCAGAGCCCTGGTCTCGCTTTCCTTGGTTTAGCCTGGCCATCTCACACCCCTGCACGCTGCTTTCCCAGGGTTTTGACTTTATTCTTTGAACCCTAACATTCATTTGAATCATCCTATTTCTTTTTTTTTTTTTTACACCAAATCTTTTATTTTTATTCCACATATTAGTATTTTACAGAAATAAGGAATCCTTTCATGTTAATGTGCAATGAAATGTCTGGTTCTTTCAATGTAAAGACCCCAGTTTTTACACAATAATCAGCAGATATAATTTATATTGAACTCAACATTTATTTTTAAGCATTTTTGCATAACATTTTATGCATATTATGTAAGTTTATAACAACAATCTCAACACACCAGCCTTTATCGAGTTCTCAGATGATGAGTTTATTTTAAATTTATATGAATGGAATTGCTAAAACATCTTTATAGAAGTAGTGTTTTTTTTTTATTCCAAGTGTTTTCCTGGGCACATGCTCTTCAAAGTGCCAGTATGTTCAAGGATTGCCATAGATCTCTCGCTAGATGTCAAAGTGACTTTCAAGATGACTACTAACACACAATGCTATGGGTATGAAGACTTATGAAAATTTAAAAAAATATGTATTTTAGAACATGAACTAGGTAAAGCTGCTTCCATTTCCATTTTCAATATGCATTACCTTGAATAGCAAATAAGTGATTATTTTTATCTTCCCATTTGTAACTTGTCACTTTATAGACTTACATAGTGAAGAATTCATAGCCACTGTTGGAAAACTATTGAGCACTTGTGAGATACAAGCAGCCCTTTTACTCCATTTTCTCCGTATATTTCTTTATTTTCTTTATTGTTCATAATGAGTTACATTGTTTAGTGGGCCAACCATGAGTTGTTATCCCCAATTCCCCGTTGCCCCCCTTCTCCATCCCCAGTCAGCTGGATATCCTCCTCCGTGGGCCGTCTGGATCAGTCTTTGTGGTAGGGGACCATGGATAGCTCATTCTTCAGCAGGGCTCTCATGACCCTTTCTAAGGCAAGGACAAAAGACAAAACTGCTAATTTTCAACATACCTTCCCTAACTTCCTAACAAGTTTCCTCTGACGATCTCTCCATACTGTTCTCAAAAGTCCCGACAACACCAGAGGTGAAGTGAACATAGAGAAGCGGGGTGTTCAACAATGCCTGGACCAGATCAAGTGGTCAGGAACTGTGGTGGATTTAAGGGTCCCTCTAATGCATGACAGTATAATATATGACTCACCAATGAAAGCCTCGGATCTCTGCCTAAGAGCAATCATTACTTAGTTCCATAATGTTCATTGTAATGTTAGTCTGGCCAACCAAAAACTGATAACAATCTACATGTTCATTGATCAACAAAAGCATAAACAAAGCATAGGGTAGCCATATATGCAATGTAGAATACTGCTCAGAAAAAAAAAATCTATTGATACAGGCTGCAACACAAGTTACTCCCCAGAATACTACACTAAATGGATGTGAATGAAATTCAGTTTTTTTTTTACATAAAGTATTTTTTATTTTTATTTATTTGCCAGCAGAGAGATACAGAGAGGGAGAGACAGAGAGAGAGCAAGGCCAAGGTCTCTAGCCACTGCAAACAAACTCTGGATGCATGCGTCACTCTGTGCATCCAGCTTACGTGGGTACTGGGGAATCTAACCCAGGTTCTTAGGCACTGGAGGCAAGGGCTTTAACTGCTGAGACATCTCTCCAGCCCTGGAGAAGATCTTTTCCATAATCCTTTTGGCTGGTTCTCAGGGATCATTTCTATAGTCAGTGAAAATCAGTTTTTATGTGATTTCATTATAGCAATTTTTTTAGAAAAGCCTAAACCAGGGCTGGAGAGATGGCTCAGCGGTTAAGGCACTTGCCTCCAGTTCAATTCCTCAGGTCCCACATAAGCCAGACCCACAAGGTGGTGACCCTGGTGCGCTCGTGCTCTCTCTCTCTCTCTCTCTCTCTCTCTCTCTCTCTCTCTCTCTCTCTCTCTCTCCCTGTTTGAAAATGAATAAATAAAATATTTTTTTAAAAAAGCCTAAACCATTCTCACTCCTCTGTCCACTTGACACCTGCCTCTACCAGAAGAGGGGTTGAGCATGTTTTCTTGGAGTTTAGGGCACACAGCAGCTTGCCTCACAGAACCCCCTTTCCATTCAGCTCGTCAGGAAAGGCCAAAAACCCCAAACAAGGTCTTCTCTCCCTTTCCACCTTACTTCAGAGGGATTGGAAGAAATCAACCTGTGTCAAATGATCAATGGCCTGTTGGTGACCAAATGAAGCCCAAATTACAGTGCAGGGAGCCTGCTGGCTTCTCCCATGCATGCTGGGAAGAGACACTGTCCTTCCTGACTTCTGACTGTGAGAAATGCATTGTGCTGGTGTAGAACTTGGGATATGATCGATTTTTTTAATTACATCATAATCAGGGATGAACTAATGAGATACCACTTGATAACTAATCAGTTGCAACAGTCATAAAACTAGTTTTCATTTCCTCCCAACATGAGTTTACCAGATGGCACTGGTGTTTGAAGGGGAGGACTGGGAGGAGGGGCAGGAAGTGTGATTATGGCTGAATGATCAAATACTTAGTGCATTAAGGAACCAAGAAGACTATGATGTCAGGAGACACAAGTGATTTACTCTTGGATTTAATGGACTTGGAAAAAATCAAGGAAAAGCCGAATGTCATCAGCACACACCTGAAATTCCTCAGCACCATCTGTCTGGAACATTAAACCAAAACCCAAGAGGCTCTGGGAGAAAGAAAATGAGAAATTTAATGATGAACTTAACCTGGGTAAGTTGATAAATGTTACTATTGTGGCCACTCATTAAACCACTGAGTCCCTCCCACCCCCAGAAGCCTGCATGGTCTCCCCTTGGAAGCATTCATTGCTCTCTGGGCATGCTCTCCAGAAAGCACTCCACTTGACTCTTTCTTGGCTGAGTTTCTTGGAAAACTAGTTGCCATTTTCTCAGCTCCAACCCTCCCCTGCTTCCTGGTCCAGACTTCTGGGGGCATTTTAATGTCATTAGACATTCAGATCTAATTATAGTTTTATCTACTTAGAAATTTTGTCCCATAAACATTCCGTGACCCCTGCACTACAGCAGGATTCTCACAGTCTGCTGGTTAGGCCACATAAAGAGATGACGTTACTTTTTTTGGAAAGACTATGATTTTATGAATCAGTCAGCCAAGGGAAAAAAGTTGGCTAAGTATAATTATAAATTGTCATTGCCAATAAGATGCCTTCAGATGTTCTGGCTGTTAATACGGGAAAAGAGCGAAGGGATTAGGGTAAATGCCACTTATGTAGATTTATATTAGTGGCATTTGCTTTTGTTATGGCCAAGTTAATGAAATCCAAGCTCTCTAAGAAGGTAAAGTGCAGTCCTGATGCCTTGACTTCACCACTGGCTTTTCAAGGTTTTCGTCAACTTCAGTTCTCACCAGCAAACAGAGCTGGCCATTTGGAAAGGGTGGATACAGACTGATCAGTTTGTGTCACATTTGTTTTTCTGGAATATATTGGCCTTTTATTCAGCTGTATAAGACCCAATAGAGTGATGAAAAAATAAGGCTTTGTTGTTGTCTTTTTAGGTAGGATCTTGCTGGAGCTCAGGCTCACCTGGAATTCACTATGTAGTCTCAGGGTGGCCTCAAATTCATGGCAGTTCTTCTACCTCTGCCTCCCAAGTGCTGGGATTAGAGGCCACCTAAACCTGGCAAAAGCTAAGTTTTATCACCTCTACTTGTTTCATGATTGAAATGCTATTTTTTGAATGTATAACATTATTTTGAAATAGACATGTAATTCTTTAAAGCAGATGAGAGATCTCCTCAGTCTCTTTCACAACACAATGCCATCTTTGAGCATGGAAGGTGGGGAGCTGGGGAGATAGCTCAGTGCTCGCCTCCCTAGCGTGAGGACCTGAGTTCAGTTCAGCACTTACCTATAAATTCTGGGTGTGATGGTGTGGGTCAGTGCTGGTGGATCAGAGACAGGAGGAATCCTGGAGCTCACTACCTAACCAGTCAGGCCTAATGGGTGAACTTCAGGTCAACGGGAGACTCTGTCTCAAAAAAGGTGTGTGGTGTTCCTGAGAATAAACCCCAAGTTGTCCTCTGGCTTCTAAATACATATGCTGCACATGCACACAGAACACACACACACACACACACACAAAACACATTCTCTCAGAATTCATACTATTCCCACAGTGAGGGCCTTGTAGGAACAAGAAAGACCCAAAAAGACCAAATGAATTTGGCACTTGGGTTGATATGAAGCATTTGAATGTTTTTCATTTTGAGCAGGTTGTATTAATGAAGCTCGTTGTTAATAAATATCACACCAGTTTCACCACTGACAGTGCTTGCTGGCTGCTACACAAGGTAGAACATACTTCTACTGGGACATTTGGAGAAATGCAGGACTCAGCAGCTTGTGAGGAAACTATCTGAGCTGTGCAGGTCTCAGTTCTCACTTCCAGGAGAGAAATTGACCCTTGAATAAATAACCCATAAGAGTCCTTAATCGTAGCTTAAACCTTAATACCTTCATACTTTAGGAAAATGATCAGTTAGCTACTTTCTAAATTGATACTCTCAGCAATTCTAAAAAGTGTTAGGAGGAGAGAAGGAAGTAGAGCTCCAGGGAGGAAGTACAAAGATGGGAGAAGATATCTAGGGCAGACAGGTACACCCTCTGTTAAAAGCCTTTTTCCTTGCCTGCATGTAAGCATTGGCATCTGAGAAAAATGAAATTTGGTCTCTTTGACATGTCCGCTGAAAGGTCATCTTAACACACTTGTGTGTGTTTGTAACCTGGGACTGATAAGAAATTGCTTTTCTTCTTTTTTAAAAAAATATATTTATTTATTTGTAGATAGATAGAGAGAATGAGAATGGGCATGTCAGGGCCTCTTGCTGCTATAAACCAATTCCACATGCATGCACCACTGTGTGGATCTGGCTTTATGTGGGTGCTGGAGAATTAAACCTGGGCCAGTAGGTTCTATAAGCAAGTGCCTTTAATTGCTAATCCATCTCCACAGCATGCTTTGTTTCTTTTCTTTTCTTTCTTTCATTTGTTCTTTCTTTCTTTCTTTCTTTCTTTCTTTCTTTCTTTCTTTCTTTCTTTCTTTCTTTCTTTCTTTCTTTCTTTCACCTCTTAAATACATTTTTTTTCTGGATCTCTTGCTCCATGCATTATGCAGTTTCTTAGGGAACTCAGCCATCATTCTCTGATTCCAGCATCACACCCTCCCCATTCTCATTGACTGGGTGACTCCTCCTCCAGAGGGTGGTCTTTCCTTTGGAGTCATTGAATAGCTGATTGGTGGAGGACCTGAGAGCATTTGTGTCCAGGATTGCTATGACGATCCTCTAGCTATTTAGAGAATCAGGCACTCCTCCATATTTGATAGTGACATTTGAGTTCATTTGTTTGACATTGAAAGCCTCAGAGGAAAATTATGGGAAGTCAATCATATCTGCTTGTATAATTACAATGCATTAAAGACACACAGGAAGTGTACCATTGCATTATGGGGTGGCTTCTTAGAAAAGAAGATTCAAAGATTCTAAGGTGTGTGGTGTTGCTGAGAATAAACCTCAAATTGTCCTCTGGCCTCCACACAGATATGCTTACATATGCATACACAACACACACACACACACACACACACACACACATTCACATACTCACACACACACATAGACACACACCATCTAAGGAAAAGTTTTGAACTAAGACAAAAAAAAAACAAAATAAAAGCCTGGCTTTATTTTCACTCATTAAATCCCCCCTCTCTCGTGTTCTCTGTCTCTCTGTCTCTCTCTCTCTCCACACACACATATAATGTGCACATATATATATGAATCTATAATATACATGTACAAATGTATGTATATATTTCCTTTTCCTGAGCAAATAAGTGAGGATGAATAGGCTAAAGTTGAGTTCATCCAACTTTAAAATTATTTAAAGTACTACATTTTTAGATTCCCTGAGAATTTAATACAAGATTATACTTTAAATTCAGAGTGTCTAAAGCAAAAACTATATATACCAAAATTAATTTATTTTACTTTTGAAAAATTTTTAATTTTTTAATTTATTTGCAAGAGAGGAGAGAGAGAGAGAGAGAGAGAGAGAGAGAGAGAGAGAGAGAGAGAGAGAGAGAGAGAGAGAGGAGAGAGACTGGGTGTGCCAAGGCCTCTAGAGGCTGCAATTGAACTCCAGATGCATGGGCAACTCTGTGCATCTGGCTTTATGTGGGTATTGAAGAATTGAACCCTAGTCGTTGGGCTTTGCAAGCAAATGCCTTAACCACTGTGCAATCTCTCCAGCCCAAATTTATTTACTTTTGCACGCATTAAGGAAAAACCTCCTGAAACTTGTCTGATAAGTGTTAAAAATGAATATTTAATAATCATACTACATTATGAGATTTATGCATGTTTGATTACATTGCCAACTTCCTGTTATTTTTCCTTCATTCATCTCAGGAAAAACCTGACCTTGATTTGTGGGGTTCTACTCTACTTCCTGCTCTTCTGGACAAGACAGAGCACATTGAAGCTTTCGCAAATAAGCCTTCATTGATGAAGGGAGAGCAAACCAGCCTCAAGGTCATTGTCAGGCAATCCACTATAAGCTGTATCTGATGCAGGTTATTTTCTGTGACAGGTAAGGTCTTGGGTAGTTGTGGTATGATGCTGGA